>CM075937.1:52225283-52260201 GCA_038030265.1 Corythucha ciliata
ACTTTTCTTGAAGGTGTTCAAATTATCGACAGCGGGGTGCTGTTCATAGACCAGGTTACGGAATGTCATATACAATTTTTTTTGTCTGAGTTCAGATGTGTACGAAAGCGTATTTTTATTAACTCGGCTAGAGCAAGACTTTTTCCGTTTCAAGGTCTCCCCACACATATCCGTGTTCTCACCGCGCCTAGTCCGCACCGACACTCGGCCGTGTGTCGGTGAAATGAAAACAACTGAATTAACATGTGAGAGCCTACACATGTCCGAGCTCATTCTCCGAGTCGTTTCCGCGCCATATCCGCGTCGTATCCGTACCGTGCCACTCACACTTTTTCATCATTTTACGCCCATTTTTTTTTTCTTATTTTCTCAGTACCAAGGTGCATTTATTTATAAAGTGTTAATATATCTGTACCTTTAAGTGCTGAAATCTAGACTCAGGAAAACGCGCCATTCACCATCGTGGAGGAAGGTGTTTGAATCTGATTCCGAAATGAACAGCTGCTGAACGTGTAGGCTAGGGGGAAAAACGTACCGGCAGCAGGGGTAGAGAAAAGTGCATTCGTCATCGAAGGAAATCCCAGGCCATTGTTGTTATGGACTTCCCCTCCAAGTTCCAATAATGGTGTTGTTAACGAAACTATTTTTTCATATTCAATTTTAATATTCTGTGAGAACTTGAGACGTTTGACTGTTGAATATACAGAGTGCGGCGGAAAAAGGTGGCAAAATACTTCGAGAACGTATTTAAAATAGAAAATACTTCTAAAAACAAATACACAATACAAAATACCTTTATAAAAGTATTTGAAATACAAACACAAAATACGTATTCAAAATACATTTTTCTCAAATACAATTTTAAATTACATTTTCGAATCATTAGCAAAGTTGGAATCACATAGTCAGTTTAGAGGTAGATAGTTTGAAAATCATGGCTTTGTGACTAATGCTGTTGGCATTACACCAGGGGGCGACAATATTTGGATTTTTTTTTTTTTTTTTTTTTTTCCTGGCATTGGCATTGAGCTATGCAGCCATTGCATTTATGTGCGATATTACGTTGTTGGTGTGTTTGTTGTTGCTGTTGTTGTTGTTGTTGTTCTTCTTCTTTTTCTTCTTCTTCTTCTTCTTCTTCTTACTACTATTCTTATTGCCTAGATATGTGTCATTGTGGGTTCTTGGATTTTGTTATTAAGTAGTGATACTGTTGGGTTTTAGTTATGTTATATTTGTTAAATAATAGTTGAATGTTGATTATTATTGAATATATATATATATATATTGGTGTTATCGAGTTTTACTGAGTTATTGATGTTAATACATGGTTATGTTTTTATTTATTGTTTATTGATGTCTTTGATGTTTTTATTGCTATTTATTGTTTTAATTAGTGAGTATTCAAGGAAAAATTTTCTTTAGTTATTTTTTTTCTTTTTTTCTTATTTTCGCATCCTTGATAAATTTGATTATGTGTTCCGTTGTTTTACCTGGATTTTGGAGGATGGAATTGTAGTCGAATGGCAGGTCTAAAATTGGTGATAGTTGAGCGAACATTTCTTGTCTCTGCCTATCAAACTTCTTACATGAGTATGATATGTTTCATGTCCTCCTTTTCGAGACACTCACTGCATTTTTCTGACGTTCTTCTGCCAATTTTTGCCAGGTAGGCCCCGCACAGAGCGTGTCCCGATCTTAGTCTGCACATTATCTTTATCTCTCTACTTCCTGGTGAAGCTAGATAAAATCAAGGATGCCCACCGACCCTTGTTAAGAGTGATTTGTAGAACCGTCCTTTTGTACCGGTATTGTACTGGTCTTCCCATGCTGTCAACGTGCTTCGTTCCAGTCTTGTCACGCAATCGGATGGTGGAGGTCTATAAGGAGTTGCAACACCTTGAATGGCAGCTTGTTGAGCCAGCCTATCTGCTGCCTCGTTCTCCGTGATGCCAACGTGTCCCTTCACCCAAACTAGTTTGATCTCTTGTGATTTGTTACGTGTTAGCACTTCTGCTTTTAAGGTTAGTATCAGATGATTGGAATGCGAGCTGTACTGAGTATTATCCATATATTCTACCAGGCTCCGAGAATCAGTTAAAACTGCATATTTTCCTGCTGAAAGACTTCGAATGTATTTTACCGCTTCGATTACTGCGACTATTTCGGCTGAAGCACTTGACATATATTGATTTAGTTTAAATTGTTTGACAACGTCATTGAGTGGATCGTACACTGCTGCCCCCACTAGGTCGCCCTTCTTCGAGGCATCTGTGAATATCAAAGTGTGGTCAGGGATTGTGCTGTGTATATCTTGTTTGAATATAGCATTAACGGTGTATGGTAACGTATCCTTATAATTTTGCAAACAAATGGTGTCTACTTCCTCGGTTACCGTGGTAAAGCCATGTTCGTATATGGGATAGGTGTAGGATCTGTACGTGATCATGCTGAATTCAGATACTCTGTTGAAACTATCGACCATGAGAGGCCGCGGTTTATTTCTCCAGTATGCATACGTTGCTACCATTCCGGCCAGTTGAGTCAATTTACCTGATATCTGAGGTTTGAAAGATAGGACATTCATCGTATACCTGTCAGTTAGGATCCTCCTTCTCAAGCTAAGAGGCATTTCTGCTGTTTCGACCTGCATCACGTCGATAGGCGTGCTTTTGAGATACCCAAGGCAAATTCGTATGGCAGCGTATTGGATTCTATCGATCGCATTTAGTCTTTCCTTATTTACATTGCCATAAAATAAAGCTCCAAAGTCTATAATTGAGCGGATGGTTGCTCGGTAAAAACTTAAACAGGTTTTTGGGTCTGCGCCCCACTTGCTATGCGCTATCATCTTCAGAACATTCATGTATCTCTCAGATTTCCTAATAATATTATCAAGATGGGCCGTCCACTTCAACTTTGAGTCGAGATGAAGGCCCAGGAACTTTACCTCCCGGGAACATGTAATTTTGTGTCCTCCTATTTCTATTTCGTTTTCCATTAGAAGAGTTCTTTTCCTTGCTTGTTTTTTGAACATACAGACCACAGATTTTTCCCGTGCCACGGCTAGCCCGTTCGTATTTGTACACTGTTCAAGTATACGAAATGCTAGTGATAGCTTGTCAATGCACTCGTCCTTAGTTTTTTGGGTACTAAATAGACACAAGTCATCAGCAAATTGTATTATATTACATTCCGGTATAATTTTCTTCTCTAAATCAGCGAAGTATATAGCATATAAAATACAGACAATATTCCGCCTTGAGGCAGTCCAACCATGGCGATCCTGGGACCGAAAATTTTATTGTCATATCGGACGAAGACCTTCCGTTCGATCAATAGTTTAATTATTTTTCTGGAGAAGGCCGGTGGGAGGCCCAATGTCAGCATGTTGTTAACGAGTATGTTTAACTGTACGCTGTCGTACGCACTTTCAATGCCCAGGAATAGTCCCATTAGCACTTTGTTTGTCGTAAATGCCATTTCTATTTCGCTGACGAGGTTTGTGTGGCAATCATACATACTCCTCCCCTTCCTGAAACCATACTGGGTTTTAGGAAGTAAATTGTTGTACTCCAGGTG
Organism: Corythucha ciliata; assembly: GCA_038030265.1. Classification (NCBI taxonomy): domain Eukaryota; kingdom Metazoa; phylum Arthropoda; class Insecta; order Hemiptera; family Tingidae; genus Corythucha; species Corythucha ciliata. The sequence continues at coordinate 52,228,863 of CM075937.1, forward strand.
CCATTCTAAGCGATTTTTCACCATTCTTTCGAACGTCTTTAATATACACGACGAAAGCGAAATGGGTCGGTATGAACAATAATTATTCGGTTTCTTACCACTTTTCAGAACCGGTACCGCCAAATACTCTTTCCAGCTTTTCGGATAGTTTTCAGTTGTCCAAGTTTCATTTAATATGCGCAACAGGAGTTTCTGAGCCGTTTCCGGAAGATTAGTCAACATGGGATAATGAATGTTGTCCAACCCCGGGGATGTATTTATCTTACGGCGTACAGTCAAGTGAAATTCTTGCAAGGTAAAGGTTTGTTGTAGGAAGTGTTGTTCAGAATTTTTGGGAATAATATATGGGGGTTCATGCAAGGCGGAAACTGTAACATGAGGAGGGCACTGTTTCTGGATGAATTCGTCTATCCATTATTCCTCTTTTGCGGCCAAGTCTGCAGTTGGAGGTTGGTCCGATTTATTGCTTAATTTCTTTTTTTTTTTTTTTTTTTTTTTTTTTTTTTTTTTTTTTTTTTTTTTTTGGCTTATGCTTTCGTGAGCCATCAGCCGTCGTATCACATTGTTTATTTTATATGTTATATTTCATGTTTCGTATTGTATTTATATTTTATATTCATATATTATATTATACTTAAATTAACTGTAATTAAATTTTCATGCCAGCATTATTTATGTAGTGAATGAAATCGTTGTATAATGATTCAATATTCGTTAGGATCAATTTATAGTTGAAAGGAATGTCTAATAACTTATTAGTATAGAGACTGTTCAAAAAATTGGTACGGATCGCGCTGTATTGGGAGCATTCCATTATTTTATGTTCCAAGTCGTCTGTGACGTTACAAGTGTTGCACTTGCCATTGGGATTTTGTCCAATTCTGCTCAGATACGAATTGCATATACCATGATTGGCTCGCAGCCTATTTATTATTCTGATATTTTTCCTTTTGATTTGAAGGTTTTCAAACCACGGTTTCGATTTTATAACTGGATTTAAAGTTTTGTAGAAATAACCTTTTTGTTCTTGTTCAAATTTTAGCTGCCATTTTTGTTTCATCATGTCGTTAAAGATGGGCCTAATATCTGAGTGAGGGATTTTGTATTGAAGTGTGTTATCACAAGTCCTACCCATTTTTGCTAAACGATCAACTTCTTCATTTCCAGGAATTTGAGAGTGCGCCCTAAGCCAAACTATTTTAAGATTTTTATGTTGCTCGAGAGTAATTTGGTCTATCATTGATATTATTTCTACTATAAGATATGAATGACTTAGTTTGTGATTGAAATTGGCAATACTTTGAGCTGCGCTTTTGCTGTCGGTTAAAATTGCAAAAGTATGATTTTTTGATGTTTCAATATATTTGAGTGCTTCGATTATAGCTACACATTCAGCTGAGAAGTTTGAAAAGTTGCCATGTAATTTGAAATAACTTTTGATATTATTCGTTTTGTCGTAGAAAGCAGCTCCAACTAGGTGCCCACTTTTTGACCCATCTGTATAAATTTCTATACTATCTGCTAACAATGGTTTAATTTCTGTGCGGAAAGTTTGAAGAACATGAGGTGAAGGGTTTTCTTTGTAACTGGTCATGTTAACTACTGGGACTTGGTTGAAGTAAGGGTATTTACTAATCTCATGCACCGGAAGTTTTTCAGTACAAGAAATAATAGGTTGAAATTTTGAGCAGTCAAGAAAGCTATTTACTATTAAAGGAGTGGGTTTTTTGTTCCAGTAGGTATGGGTTAGGACTATGGTGGACAAGTGGCATATCTTTTTTATCACGGAAGATGAGTGAGAAAGAGTTTTCAGCACGTATCTATCGGCGAGCATTTTACGTCGTAGTTCAAGTGGTGGCTCGTGTGCCTCGGACAACATGACATTGATTGGCGTGCTGCTCAAGTACCCCATACATAGCCTTATGCATTTGTATTGCACCTTATCGAGTAATTGAATCGTTGCAGTATTAGCTCTGCTGTAGAAAAGGCTTCCAAAGTCAATTAAAGTTCTAATTGTTGACCTATAGAAAAGAAGACAAGTTGATGGGTCTGTACCCCACTTGTTGTAACAGATCATTTTTAATACATTAATATATTTTTCAGCTTTACAGACTATATCTTGAATGTGATGTTTCCATTTTAATTTATTATCGATCTGTAATCCTAAAAATCGGATATTTGTTTTGACCGGGAGGGCCGCCCCTCCTAAAATAATTGAGTCGCCCAGGGGATTTCGTCGTCTTCTAGTGAAAAGACAAACTGATGATTTGTCTGTTGCAATAGTCATGCCATTCTTGTGGGTCCATGTAAAAATATTCTGCATCGCGTGATCTAGGTCATTCACGCATGTAGTTATGTTTTTGTGTGCAGTGTATATACATACGTCATCTGCGTATTGAACAATATTTATATTTGGGGGACAATGTCTAACTAAGTCGGCTGCATAGATTGCATATAACGGGACGCTTAGTATGCCCCCTTGTGGTAAGCCTACTCTACAGATTCTTGGACCGACGTATTCGCTGTTAATTCTAAGAAATATATTTCTACCATCTATTAATTTGAAGATATTATTGATAAATTTTAAAGGTAGACCTATATTAAACAATTTTTGTCCTAACAGTTGTATGTTTACGTTGTCGTAGGCCCCGGAAACATCGAGAAATGCCGCAAGCAATGTTTTATCTTCAGTTAAACTCATATCTATGTCTGTGAGTAGGAGCGAATGGCAGTCATGTATAGATTTTCCTTTTCGACATCCGTATTGACTTGAGGGTAAAATTTCTTGAGATTCGATGTACCACTCCAGCCTACATTTTATCATTCGTTCCAATGTTTTCACTACGCACGATGTTAGAGAGATGGGTCTGTAGGAATTACAGTCGCCTCCGGGTTTATTAGGTTTTAGAAGAGGGATCACCACGTGATTTTTCCAATCTTCAGGGAATTCACCTGTTTCCCATGCTTGATTGAAAATGTGTAAAAGTATTCGTTTAGATATAGTTGGAAGATGTGAAATCATGGGGTAGTGTATATGGTCCAATCCGGGGGCGGTATTTCTTTTTTCTTTTACGGCATTATTAAACTCTTTTTCTGTGAAAGGCTTAAGTATAAAATGGTCATTGTGTGTATTCAAGTCGAAGTAGTTGTCCTCGGGGACGAAAGGAGGGCACATTTTGTTAAAAAAATCATTAGTCCATTCGCCTGCTGTTATGGGAGAGTTATTTTGGGAGTTGTTGTTTTTGAGGTGCTTAAATGCCTTCCACATATCCTTTATACTATTTTTTCTATTAATTCCTTCACAATACGTTTGCCACGATTTGTTTTTGCTCTGCCGAACTATTTTTTTTGCTTGAGCATCCGCTCTTTGGTAAGATATGTAATTATTGTAGGTAGGGGAATTTTTATATTCAAGGTATGCTGTTTTCCTTTTATCTATAGCTATTTTACATTCTTCATTCCACCATTTTTTACAAAATTTGAGGTTCTTCACTTCTTCATACTTCGGGATTGCTTGATCGCTAGCTCTATTGATATTATCAATGAAAGTTTTGTAATCATAAGAACTGTTGTAGGAAGGCAATTGTTCTGCCGATAACTTTTCCATAAGGTGTGAATATTTGTCCCAATCAGCTTCGTTCAGTTTCCATTTTTTGTTCGATCGTAAGTTAACGCTATTATCATAAGGAACCGTTGTACCGAAAATGATCGGCAAATGATTGGATCCCATGGGGTCATCCAGTATGCACCACTCAAACTTCGGAGAGAGCTCCGGTGATACAAAAGTTAAGTCTATTGCCGAATCGTTAGTTTGTCTAGAGGATTTTAACATGGTTGGGGAGCCGTCATTTAAGAGAATTAAATTGCAGTTATCAGCGGCCTCAACGAGGGCTGATCCTTTATGGTCTGATAAAGAACACCCGAACGTGCGATGATGGGAGTTGAAGTCACCAGCTATAACACAAGGTTTTTTAAATGTATTGAAAAATTGCTCCCAACTTCTAGACGAGACGTTATTTCTAGGATTATTGTAGATAGACACAATTGAAATGGTTTTTGTTTCAAAAGGGATAGATATGGCTACTGACATAATATTTTCAAAATTTATACGTGGCATTTCAGTATACGGTATATTGTTTTTGACGAGAATGGCTACTCCAGCTTTGCCATCATCTCGATCTTTTCTAATGACATTGAAACCACTGTAATTTACTGCTTGATTAGGTCGAAACCATGTCTCTGAAAGAATTGCGATATTAATATTATTTTGTGATAAACAAGCTTCTAAACTGCCTTTGTTGCTTACGGCGGACCTTGCGTTCCATTGTAAAAATTTTAAAGAGTTATTACTCATTTTAATAGAGAGAAATGTGAAATTCTAGACTTGATTTCTTTTATGATGTCACTTTTTTCTTTTAGAGGTGTTTCTTTTAGACTATTAAAAACTTCAAATAGAGCTTCGCAAAGGATATCGGTGTTGTAAGAGGAATTTCGGGAGGCCCGGTCCTCTTCGGCGGCTGGTGAGTACGGATTTTTAGAGATAGGTGTGCATTTGTCAATATCATGTCGGTGATTCTCTAGAATTTGACGATGTTCTTCGAAGGTTTTGTCAGGAGGGGTGTTCGGGCGGGTTCGTTTAGGAGGAACTCGGTTTGTTGACTGTAATGAGGGGAAAACTGTTGTGTTATTTATTTTGGGAGGCTGATTAGTTAGAACTGATTTGAATGATTTTATGCTCATTTTGTCCCTAGCCTCGGTGAAAGAAAGATTTTCGTCAGTCATTAACGTTCTGATGGACCTTTGCTTACTGAATTCCGGGCATTTACTCTTAGAGAGAGCAGAGTGCTCTCCTTTACAATGCACACAGTAAGGGGGCTTGTCGGGGGGGCATTCACTACTTGGGTGTTGCTCTCCGCATTTGCTGCATCTTGTGTCGCTTCTACAAAAATCCTTTTTATGGCCGTATCTAAGACAATTGAAGCACTGGTTAATCCTTGGTGTGTATGGTTCAATGGGGCATTTGACGCAATGCAATATGATGTATTCCGGCAGTTCCTGCCCACGAAACGTTAACAAGACTGTCTGGGTTGGAACAAATTTAGTTTGACCATTTTCAATTATTTTACGAGAGAAGCGTTTAGCCCTAATTACCTTTATGAGACCATAATTCGGTGAATGTACGTCAGTAACTATGTCTTCCTCGGTGAGTTCGTGGCAAACTCCCCGAATAATGCCTAGTCGTTGTAGAATATAAGAAGGCGCGTACACTTTTAGTTTCTTTTCCGCAAAAGTTTGAGAATCAATTAGTATATTTGCGCTTTTTTTGTCGGATAATTCTACTTTTATGCGATTTCGGCCTATCTTTTTAATGTCGGTAACACTTTTTCTAATCTCAGGGTGAGAATTAAAAATCAACTTGCCGAGTGCCATTGGGTGTATGCGGGATACGGTGCTGCCGCTATCTTCTCCATCGATGAAAATGACAAATGGACCTTTGTCCACAGCTTCGTAATGTGAACTTGGAATAGCTTTTTCTTTATTTGCATAACTAGATTTATTAATGTCTCGTACTTCTTTGTTTTTTTCTTGTTGTTCACCGTTTTGAACATCCATATGTTCGGTGGGTTCTACTCTTTTTTTCTCTGCTGTATCGGTCTTATCAGGAGGGTCACTCTTCTTGTCCTTCTCTTTGGGGTTCATGTCGATTGAAAAAAATTAAATAAATATGTAACTTCTACTCACGTGATTTCCGTGTGAAAAAAGGAAAAAGGGAAAGGGGGAAAATAATAATAAAAATTTTGAATAAAAAATAAAAAGGGAAACCTGAACACTAGTACTTTGACCACGTCTTGCACTGTTTGAGAGCTCAAACCAAACCAAACCAAACTGCCTTAGCTTCTGCTTTTTTATACTCGCAGTATGTATTGGCTGAACTGTTCCTCTGATACGCTAGGAATGCCTGCTTCCTTTCATTAATTGCCTGTTTGCATTGATCGTTCCACCACATCTTACCTAATCCGCCCGTGGACCGAGGAGTGACTTTTGGAATGACTTTTTCACTCGCAGCATTAATGAAATCGACGAATTTTTCATAGTTTATGGGATTGTTAGTTACGTTTGTATCTGCTATAAATCGCTCCATACTTTCTTTGTACTTTCCCCAGTCCGCCTTTTCGATGTTCCATTTTCTCGTGTTGTGTTTAACTGCGTTGATTGGGGCTGTTGATACCGGAGACTACCTTTTGATTGGGAGATGGTTGCTGCCCATGGGGTCATGAAGAACTTGTCAGTCAAGATCGGAGGCAATGTCAGGCGAGGCAATTGTGACGTCTATTGCGGATTTGTTGTACTGAGCAGCGTTATTCACCTAAGTTGGTGAGCCATTATTGAGAACAATCAATTGACAACTGTTCAGTGCATCTACAAGGTTTTTCCCCATTGCTGTTGTTTTGGTGCATCCATAAAGCGCATGGTGCGAATTAAGATCGCCAGCGACTATGAACGGGTAGGTCAGTTTGGAAAAAAAATTATCCCATACTTTAGATGGTATAGCGTTGTTGGGGACATTGTTAGCGGAGATCATTGTAAGGTGCTTTTTGTAATAGTTTACTTTGATGCCTACTGCATGTCATCAACTTGTCGTCATTTGGAAGGTCATCAATTATATCGTAAGGGATGTTTCTTTTAATTAATAAGGCTACGCCACCTTTTCCGTCCCTTCGGTCTTTCCGTATTAGGTTGTAGCCTTTGAATGATATTCCCGATCCTGGCTTAAACCAGGTTTCTTGGATGAGAGCTATTTCTATATTTTCTTGGAGCAAACATAATTCGAGGTTCTCTTTATTGGAAACAGCTGATCTCGCATTCCATTGAAGAATTTTCATATTTTTATGCTCAGTCTAAGAGCCCTGGGGGTCAACATGGGGTCAACCATGAGCTAGCGTTAAAAAATTAACGCAAGCGGTAACTAAGGACGCTCTATCACAAACAATGTTATAACGCCATAGATACCGCGTTTTGACGGTATTTTTACGCTAGCTCATGGTTGACCCCCTGAATGGGCAATTTTATCCTTAATTTCGACTATCAGTTCCTGTTCAGATTTGTTTTCAGTACTTGTAATGCTCCTCAAAACGGAGACTAGAGCTTCACAAATTGTATTTATGTCTACCCTTTTTTCTTTGGAAGCCATTTCACTTGAGGTGGCATGGGGGATTGGAGGTAATGGGCCTGACAGGTCCATCCCCCAAGCTGAAACTTTCTAATATCTCCGAACGAGATTTTTCAGTCTGATTTGGTGATATCACAGTTCGAGGTCTTTTGGGTGGTATTTTATTAGTGAATTTAAGTTCGGGAAAGGCCGCTCTATTGTTTACGTCGGGGGGTTTCGCCAACAAAGCAGTCCTGAAGAGGCCTTATTTATCTTATCTCTCGCTTCGGTAAATGAGAGGTTCTCTTCTGCCATTATATTACGGATAGTTGTCTGTTTATTATGTTCGGGGCACTTATTCCTGTCTAAGGCATTATGGGGACCTCCACAATGCACGCACCTAAGGTCAGTTGTATTGGGGCACTCCTTACTTTCGTGGTCTTTTCCGCATTTAGCACATCGTAGTTGGCTTTTACAATTTTTATTTAAATGGCCGAACCGCAAGTATCTAAAACATTGGGGGTTCCGTCGGATGTATGGTTCGACTTGGCACCTGACATAATTTAGAACTACGTACTCTGGCAATTTTAAACCTCCGAAGGTCAATACCACTGTCTGTGTGGGTTTATAAGTTACTTTGCCGTCACTTTCCTGAACTCTGCGGTTTAATCTTTTCGCCCCCGTTACCTTTATCGCCATGTAACCGCCAGGGCGAACGCTTTTCGTTATGTCTTCTTCTGTCATATCTAAGAAAACGCCTCTGATTATACCTTGCTTATCGAGCATGAACCGAGGAGGATAAGCCACAAGATTTTTGTTTGCAAGAATATCTGATTTTATTAATAAATTGGCACTTGCCTTTGAGTTCATTTCTACTTTGACCCTGTTCTGTCCTATTCTTTTCACTTCCTTCACCTGGTGGCTTATGTTCGAGTGTTTTTTAAACAAAAGATGTCCAAGCGACATGGGATGCAATCTCCCTAGACCTTTCCCATCGCTCTCACTTTCTATAAAAACATAAAAAGGACCCTGGTCTATATCTTCATAGAACCTTTTTTCTTTGGTATTTTTAACATTGGCGCGCTCGGTATCGGTTTCCATTGACGAGTCAGTGGTCGTTTCGTTCTTATCCGGAGGGTCTTTATTCCCATCACTTTTTTCTCCCATGTTCTCGCCTTTCGACGGAATTTAAATAAAAATAAAAAAAATGGATTTTTTCTTTGAATAAATAAAATTGAACCGGGGACAATAAAAGTAAAAAACCAGACCTTTGGTTTGCGGGACTAAACAAGGATTAAACAGGAGCGTACTATGGACACGACCGTCTAGTTCAACGTCTTCCAAACTGCGTTCAAAAAACTCGTCCCTCAAAATAGCGCCAAAAAGTATAATTGTATTTTCATTTGGTTTTAAAGTGCAAAATTCTTTCAAAAATTACTTTAAATACGAAAATCACGACGTACAAAATACGACTTTTTGAAAGTATTTACAGTAGAAATAAGTTCAAAGTTAGTATTTTAAAATACACAAGTATTTTAAGTATTTAGAAACACAAGTATTTTGCCATCATCGCTAAATCACTCAATTTTAAATGTATAGCCATCTTCGAGCTTTTCAAACTAGAATGGAATTATGAGAGCTTTAGCCAAATCATGCGGAGATGTTTAGTATAATTGGATGGTGAGTGGCTTCAAATCAGACAAGACGGCGGGTGCTAAGGACAATTTCAGCCACTGCGTATCTTTGGGGTCCTTTGTTTTGTTTTGTTTGTTTTTTTTTTTTTCTCCCTTCTTTTGAATTTAAAATTGTAGCTATTATGGTCTGGACCATACTCCACCATCTACGTAATCAATTCATCGATCACTTGAGTGTGATTTTCATCTCAGAGCATTGAACCATGAGTCATTCTTATCTATTACAAATTTACAATAATTTTACTGTGGAAAAATGGTATAAAATACAATTTTAGGCACAAAAGGTACCTATAGGTTCGCTTTTTTTGCGGTTATTCTGACTCAAGCAGTAAATTTTCGAAGGGTTTGAACTAAGGGGATAAAAAGTTGTGAGTCGAAACGATAAAATCTGATGACCATGACGTCAAACTTTTGTGACTCTCTGTTCGTTTGTCAGTTTCGAGCAGCTCGAGATTTTGCAACCTCGTGGGCTATCATGTGAAACAACGCGACAATAGTAAAGAAAGGCTAGTAAATTCAGTGCTGGTGGTGCAGCTCCAGACGGCAAACGAACAGAGCTGTGTAGGGAAGAAAAATAAACCTCTGGCACTATCCCATCCTCCATCGAATGCATACTGCCCTTGTATCGTAGCCGCGTGCACACTATGCCTGCAATCGTTCTTGCGGATCGAGAAAAAGTATTACCGAGCACGAGACCCAACTGGGGGGTGCCGTAGGTAGTTTGGCCCATAGAGATAATATAACTACTAGAGGGGGCATTGAATGCGCAAACAAGTACGAATGCGCAACTGGGGCGAGGATTAACGTCATCCGGATATCGTTGCGGCTTCTTAGGCCTCTTCCCATTGGCTGTCCCAAAAGTTGGGGTTTCAAGAAGTCCCCCTTCACTACATCCACATCCCCGCAGGTACTTCTTCAACCAATAGCAAGGGATTTTCGGAGCTAACTCAAGCTCTCTGGTGACGTCAGTCTTGGACCGCTGCGCAATAGACAATTCTAGCTCGAGTTATATTATCTCTATGGTTTGGCCGATCAAAGGAAGGGGATCCTGAAGGTTTCAATATTACGTTCAGTGTGAACGCCTTGTGAAACTTGGAACTGTTGTATGTTGTGAAAAAGTCACGGACCGATGAGGATGTCCTCAACAGAAACGATGTACATCACTTCATGTATGAAGGCCGGTTTCAACATATATCATAATGGCTTATCGTGTCACCGTATACGGTAGTACAATACAGGCTGAATAAACCCCCGTACCATTGAAGCACTGCGTAATAATAATAATAATAATAAAGATTTATTGTTAGCACAACGAAAAAGTTGTAAAACAACGTCAGCAGAACAATGAACAATAAATAAATAAATAATAAGAACAAATAGAATTGTCAAAACGAGCTGCGGTTCATGGAAGAATTGTACTCTTCCACCGAGTACGGCACCATGTCAATTAGAAGTTGCTTAAGCTGCCTTCTAAAGCCCTTTGCTGGCAGATTTTTTAGGCAGGTTGGCAGCTTATTAAACAACTGAGGCCCCACCACATGAGGGTTGAGAGACTCGGAGCGAGCCAAGCGACATCTTTCGGGGACCAGCTCACCTCTTTTGCGAGTGGGATATCCATGCTGGTGGGACAGAATTGTGCCCGTGTCAACCGACTCCTTAGTGAGGCAGAGTATTTCCAAAATGAAGGCCGCGTAGATGGTGGGGACTCCAAGCTCCCTGAACAAAGGTCGGCATGTATCCCGGGATTTCACACCGGCAAGCACACGGATGGCCTTCTTCTGCAGTTTAAATACCTTGCAGGTGTGAGCTGAATTTCCCCAAACAGAAATTCCATACGTCATTTTCGAGTGGAAAATGGCAAAATAAACCATCTTCACAACACTTTTAGACAGCGAAGTGGAGAGCCGACGCAAAACGAACAAGGAACTTGACAACGTCGAGCACAAGGCATCAATATGAGCTACACCAGACAAACGTGAGTCGATATTTATCCCCAAGAACTTCACACTATTATTGTTAACGTTGCTGCAGGTGAGGTTGATACTCAAGTCTTGAGTCTTGGAAGTATTCAGCAAGAGACGATTCGACAGACACCAGTCACTGATCAACGCCGTGGATCCGTCGACCACGGAAACAGCGTCTTCGAGCGATGAACCGGAGCAAATAATCGTGACGTCGTCGGCATATAGAATAGTCTGAGAATTGACAGAATTGGTGTTTTGCGGGAGATCGTTAACGTACAGACTGAAAATAGGAGGACCAGAGATCGAGCCCTGCTTAACCCCAATGTCCTTGGCCGGTAAAAGAGTCGAACATTGCCCAGCGAAAGACACAGACTGCCGCCAGCCCGAGAGCGTCGAGAGAACCGTGGCGACCGCTGAAACGTCAAATCCCAGGTAAAAGAGTTTCGAGGATAAAATGTTATGATCGATAGTGTCGAACGCGCAGGACAAGTCAAATAGTCGTAAGACTGTTTTATTCTTTTTTTCCGCACCCTCAAGGCAACGGCACACCAACCCCAAGGCAGCCATCGAGGTAGATTTACCCCGCCGAAAACCGTACTGGTCCTTGGATAGCACGGCCGATTTCTCAAGAAAGGTCGATAGCCGCTTATTCATTAACGTCTCGAAGATCTTCAGGAACACACAAGTAATGGAAATCGGACGGAACTCACAATATTCAGCTTGACCCTTCTTAGGCACAGGAATAACCCGTGCGATTTTAAGAGAATCTGCTACGATTCCCGTTTTGAAGAACGAATTCAGCACGTAGGCCAGAGGTTCCAAAATTACAGCCCCGATACTACGGACGAAACTCGCGGTGAAACCATAAATGTCCGGTGAGCTAGTTAACTTCAAGCCCTCCAGAACCGCAAAGACCTCCTCCACTGACGCCTCGGTGAAAGTGAGAGGCTCAGAAGGGATACACGTGTCCGGAAGAAAATCCTCGAAACTCTTAGATGACGGTGGCAACTCAGCAATCCTATCGTGCGCCGCATTGATGAAGAATTCGTTAAAACCATCCGCTGAAAGATCCGATTTATTAGGGGAGTCCCTCAAGAGAGCGTTCCCAAGTTCATTTCTGACAATTTGCCATGCCGTTCGAGACTTGTTTGCTGAGCTCTGAATTTTCTCGTCGTTGTGTGATATTTTTGCCTGCTTTAAGCATCGGCGATAGTCTTTTCGAGCAGCCATAAGAGCGGGTCTCCAATCATGTGAGGCTGACGTGTCAGATCGCTCTAGGCGAAGGAGCTGGAGACAGTGCTCTCTTTTTCCCTGTAATTCCGACGTGTACCACTGGTACCTCCCCGAGTGGGAAGGTCGTCTATTGCTTTTTGAAACCCAAGGGCAGTACATGTCAACTAAAGGCAATAGAGTCTCCAAGAAAGAGTCGCACGCCTCACTGGAAGAAGCCAGATACACACCATGCCAAAGGCCTGGCATGGAGAGGGCCCTCCGAAGAGAACAAACATTCAGAGATGCAAAGTCTCGCCGAGAAACTCCACACCCCTGCTCCACTGATGACACCGTGTCACAGAGCCGACCGGGAGAAAGCCCAACACCAAACTCTATAGCTCTGTGATCCGAAAAACTCTCTTCACAGATTCGGCTACAAAATTTCGTCGGATGTACATTAGTTAATACCACATCCAGTGTCGACTGAGAGCCATTGTAGTGAGTCCTTGTATGTTCTGACACGGTTGAGCAAAGCCCAAAGGCACGAATGAGATTCATTAAATCCTGACGCTGAGCGTTCTCTGTTTCCATATGGATATTGAGGTCCCCAACTATCACTATGGGTGACTTATATCGAGTGAGCCGTTCCAGAAAGGAGGCAAACATGTCGATGAATACGGTGAAGGAAGAAGAAGGAGGCCGATATATGCAACACAGTATAATGTCGACATCAGGCAAACTCACCGCCGAGATTTCCATCAACCTATCAACTGAGAGGTTAGTTAGACAAGGCAGCGTCGTCGCACTGACCGAGCTCCTACAATAAATGGCAGAGCCTCCATGAGAACCCTCCGCACGGCAGTAGAACGAGATGCACTGAAAATTGTCCGGAACGTGAAACCTGAGTTCTCCGTCACTCAGCCAATGCTCCGTAACAGCTAATACACATACCTCGGAATGATGGGACAAGTAAACATTGACTTCATTCAGCTTGTTAGGAAAGCTCTGCATATTCGAGTATAAACACTTGAAACCGGGACCGCGCGTTAGTCAATCAGACCCGGAGGTTGTATTCGATGACGTGTCAGACTTAGAAGATGCTGCTGTTTGTGAAGAAATTGACCAAGACTCAGCCAATATGCACCCTCGAGGCCACAAATCAGGATTTTCTATTTTCCCGTAATCAACTTCGTCAACTATAATTCTGAACGATGAGTATGAATCGTGTCTTGTTTTCAGCTTCATAGTAACGGCCTCACACCCCAAATTCAAAGTCGAGAGAGAATGGCAGAGAAATCCTCAACACTTGTTTCAGGATGTAGCCGAGAAATGAACAAACCTCTTTTCCGAGGTGCAGTTTGCAAACGAGAACTAGAATTTTGCCCTGTTAGTACGTTCCGGGATCGCAGCTGATTATTACGGGTTGTCTTTAAGTGTGTAGATCTAATACCGCTCGTAGGTAATGTAGAGAGGCTGCTCAAGGAATTTGCTGTGTCCCCCTTGCCACGAGGGCGCGGGATTATGTCATTTTTCCCGATTGAAGTGGGAGGATTCGATTTGACGTTGTTTTTGTTGACACTGCCACGCTTGTCAGTGGACATCGCACCTTGCAGGTGATTCGTCGTATCAACATTCATGAAACAATTCATTAATTTATCGAACTTAGCCGATATGTCAAGTTTAAAAGACGTAAATTCCTCCTTCAAAGAGGAAAAGTCATCGTTACCTTGAGGCGACAAATTCGTCGAGACTGACGGCTGCAGAGCAGGCGGCGTTAGTGTAGGAGTCGCGGGTCTGCATGTAGGACAAAACCAGAATATAATGCCCACATTTTCCCCGATAATTTTTCCAGCTTGTCTTGTTAAACCGGAGCACGCGACATGAAAAACATGTTCACACGGACCGCTACAAGTAATCACAAGATCCGAAAGACATATGTTTTTAGAGCACCCAAAGCAGCTACTGACCTCGTCCGCCATCTTCGTAATCTTCGTATCATTAATGCCGCATCATGGAAAGACACGGGTTGACGATACGCTGAAACGTAATTGTATCCTTCACTCCATTGAAGTTTACTGCATGATACGGTTTGATAAGGAGAGGTGGAATTTGAAGCATTAGGTTTGTTCGTTTGTTGTTCAGTATAGTGGTGCAGGTGTAGTTCGAGCAGTCCGGGCTTTACGTCATTTCTTCAGAGCAAACGAACGCTTTTCGTGCAAATGGCTAATCTTACAGTAACAAAAACGTTACCTTTATGATTTATTTCCGCTTCTCAGAAGGTAATGATTGACGAAAGGTAATTATTGAGCAGGTTATAACATTTCGAGCAGCAAGCTCATCCTAATTTTTCAGTGTGGATAGTGCTGCACTGAACAGTCCGAGATTTGACAAACGAATGCTTTCAGTGTAGTTCGGGATTACAAAAGAACGCTTTTCGTACTGTTCGTGCAGTCCAGAGCAACTCCGGACGACAAACGAACAAACCTATTTTCATGCCTCAAACCATTGAACGGATAGTGCCTCCATTCTCATGTCTCCATCCTGAAAAGATCCAATATTACGTTACCCGCGCATACTAAATTCAATCTCCCTACAGTCTGCTAAACATCCCAATGATGTCACTCAACTATACATTAAATAATACAAGATTTACCTCCCTTATGTTTGAGTTTGATGCCTAACATTCATGAAAAATGACAGAAAAAAACCAATTTCAACTGTGAAGAGTAATAGCGACGTGTGTCGGTGTGGACTCGGTGCGGTCAAAACTCGGAAATGTGTGGGGAGACCTTCAGAGGGAAGCAATGCTCAGTTATTTTGATGATTGAGTCCAAAAATTGATCAACGAGTGCACCAGAATTATCATCAGAAGGCGCTGCAAACCAGGCAACACCAGTGAGGAAACTAGACGTGGATTGTTTCCCGGCAGCAGTGTACGGTCGATGCCACTGGAACCCAGCTGGGGAGTGACTGATCGGGGCAGTTTCATTCTTTACAATTTTGATTATTTCAGATGAATGGTCGGAAAGTAAGGGGTCCGTGAGCTCCGTTGAGTATCTAGAGAGATCAAGATTCGTTAGGATATTGTCTATGCGGTTTTTGCCCGCGTGGGTGCATCGATCGTCAGAAAATAGCCGTTGCTTCTGAAGACTTGGATGAAACTGTTCACATCTTTGTCGATCAAGTTCAGGTTGAAATCACCAACAACGACTATTTCACTTTTTTTGTGCTTACTAAGCAAGGAGAATACAGCCTTCATTTTCTCAATAAAAGGATTTTTTGCACGCGCTGGGTGAACGATAGACACCCACGACGATCCTTGACACCGCTAGTCGGTCTTTTATAGAGAGCTTGACCGCTGCCAGTTCACACATTTTTTCTACTGACAAATCATAGACAGGTTCAAACTGTTGAGCCTGAAGGTTATTGTGCACGAAAATTGCAACTCCACCGCCGATCGATTTGTCACGGCAGAAACAAGAGACACGACGATAATTTGTCAAATTATAAAACGCAGCCTCATCCGATTTTAGGGCGAACTTGGATTGGCAGAGGTATGTCGGCCAAGTTGGTTGAGGCAAATTCTTCCAGAGGCAGAAGTTTACTGGATTATTTTAAAGGCATTGTCTAGGTGCTTAGCGGCGAGTCAGGATGACGAAGGAGCAGCAGCCCCCCTCCTGGGATTGAAAGATGGGAGAACGATGCAGCCCTGAGGCCACCAAAGGGGCCTGAGAAGATTGTCGAAAAGACTCTCGTTCATAATCAAACGAAAAGAAGAGTAGTGATCGGACCGCGCAGGCAGCTGGATGCATTCGACTTGTGATCCTGAACTAGCTTCTTTGACAAGCGAGGTAATTTCGTCCACGGTGGTCTCCGGATGCAGACGAGATACGAAAATTACTTTTTTGCGCTGGACTACCTTCACCGACGTCCCGGAGTTCGTACCGGTAATAGCACAAACGCGCTTCTTTAGAGTCCAACTTACAGGTAAAATCCAACACATGTAAAATGAGAGGGAAGGATTAATCGCAATTAATCGTGTTATAGTTTTACAAAGGACTGAATGAATTTATAAATTTATAAATCATCCGAAAATAAAGTTCATTGACAGCATAAAGTAATTGACAGCAGGCAACAAATGTGGCGCCTGAAAGATTCGGTCCCCGACGACCAGGGGAATAGAACTTGCTGGGAGCTCGTCGACAAACGAATTTATGTAAACAAAAAACAACAAAAAAAAACGACACAAAAACAAACAAAAAACACACATACAAAAAGAGGTTCAATCGATTTCTAGCTTTTCCTTGCGTGCTAATTGAGTTCGGAGATGGGCATTTCCAGAGTTGCCCGATCAATTTCAACCTATTACCAGAGGGCCTATTTCAAAGGCTTAATAACGACAAGGTAATTTTATGCACATTTAGACCAATCCACGTGGAAAGATTTGTCCGGCGCCGACCTCCTAAAACATTATATTCTCCGGCAACGGAAGATCGAAAATTGCCGAAATCCACTGTCAAAAAGGGCCAACTCGCCAGTTTTGACAAGAGTTTGAAGTGGTTTTTGGTTCCACTTCGGAAATAAAATAAAAAGGAAAGATTTTGGTGTTTTTATATTTTTCTAAACACGAAACGCGACTGACTAAAAAGTAGTAAAATAAAATCATATGGCGGGGAATGCCGCCACATCACCCTCCCACAGGGAGAGACTTAGGTCGTACCGAAGGAAAACGTACTCTCGGAGTTCTACGATGAAAGTTGGGCGATGACGAGTCTTCGTCGTGGAGAATGAAGGCTGGTTTGACGCGATCGATTGAAACGGTGGTTTCCTTGGAGTTAGGTAAACGAACGGTTATAGTTTTGACGTTTTGGTCCCGTTTGGTAACTGGGTAGGGACCCGAGTATCGAGGATGAAACTGCGGGCGGACGCTATCATCACGAATCATGACGTGGGAGCAAGTTTCAAGCTCCTTATAAACAAAAACTCCGGATTTCGAATGGCGTGAGGTTGAGATAGGACGAATTTCGTTAAAGATTTTAGTGAGATGATTGATGATCTCTGAAGGGGGTTTTTCCTCAGGTGGGGAGAAGAATTCACCTGGGAGTCTGAGAGATTCGCCGAAAACAAGTGCCGCGGAAGTACACTGAATATCTTCCTTGAAGGCAGATCGTATTCCGAGCAGAACAAGAGGGAGTTTTTCGACCCAATTTTTGTCGGCGTGGCACGTTATTGCTGTCCTGAGTCGACGGTGCAGCCTTTCCACTAGGGCGTTAGCTGCCGGATGGTAGCTGGTGGTATGACAGATGTCAATGCCGAAACTTTTCGTTAGAGTGTGGAACAGTGACGAAGTGAACTGGAGGCCACGGTCGGTTGTTACTTTTGAGGGTACGCCGAATCGACTTATCCATGTGGACACGAAAGCATTTGCAACGGTTAAAGCCGATGTGTCCGGTAGAGCAGTGACTTCCGGCCAGCGTGTCACTCGGTCGATGCATGTTAGGCAGTATTTCATGCCGCTAGAAGTGGGGAGAGGGCCGATGAGATCCAGGTGGATGTGCGAGAAACGAGACGTGGGAGTGTCGAAGTGACCGAGTGGCGAGTGGACATGACGCGAGACTTTTGAGCGCTGGCAGGCGAGACAGGAACGTGTCCAAGCCGTAACATCTTTTCTTATCGACGGCCAAACGAATCGATCGACGATGAGTTTTGTGGTCGCGCGAACACCAGGATGACTGAGGTTGTGAAGTTGGAGGAAAATAGGTCGACGTAAAGGTGTAGGAACGAAGGGGCGAGGACGACCAGTTGAAGTGTCGCAAACGATTTCGATGTTTGTTCCGGGGACCGTGAGTTTCTCAAGATTGAGCCTTGGTTTCCATCGATTTCCAAGTTCGAAGTTCTACGTCCACTTTTTGTGACTGCAAGAGGGATTCGTAGTCGAAATGGGTGGAGGATATGGAATCGACGCGAGAGAGAGCGTCTGCTACGGTGTTGTCAGATCCGGAAACGTGTTGAATTTCGGTCGTAAACTGCGATAAGTAAGTTGGTTGCGCTGAACAGGAGGCAATTTGTCGAGTTTTTGAGTGAAAACAAATGTGAGGGGTTTGTGGTCGGTGAAAACAGTGAAAACTTGACCTTCGAGAAAATGGCGAAAATGATGGCTCGCTTCGTACATCGCTAGCAGTTCGCGATAGTAAACGGGCCAATCTGCTTGACGAGGGGAAAGTTTTTTCGAAAAGAAGCCGAGGGGTTGCCAGGCGTTGTCGACTTTTTGCTGAATGACGGCTCCGACAGCGCGGTTGGAGACGTCCGTAAATAACCCCAGTTCTGCTCCTGTGACGGGGTAAGCGAGTGAGACAGCAGACGTCAACTTGTCTTTGCAGGCTTGAAAAACTTGCTCGAGAGACGGCGTCCAATTGACAGGAGTTGAACCTTTGACGTCCGGACCGAGAATTTCATGAAGAGGGGCTTGTATTTCAGCTGCCATCGGTACGTGTCTTCTGTAAAAGTTTAGCATGCCAAGGAAACGTCGGAGACCTTGGACATCGGACGGTTGGGTGAACGATTGAATTGCTGAGATGCGATCTGGAGGACCAGTCGTTCCGTCGACGAGGCAATGCTTGTTGCAGTCTGGAAGAAGGTGAAAATGAGCGAGAAAATCGGAGCCAATAATCGGGACAGATACGTCGGCAACAATGAAATTCCACGGGAAGTTACGTCGAAGCCCAAGGTCGAGTACGAGAGAAATCGTTCCATACGTGTTGATAGGGGACGTATTTGCAGCGTAGAGGTCGAGAGAGGATTTAGGACGACGGATTTTGAGTAGACGTGCTGGAAAACAACACAAGTCTGATCCGGTATCGAGCAGGAACTGTCGTTTTGAGCGCCGATCAGAGGTGAAAAGGCGGTGCTTTCCAATGCTGCAGTCAGTTGCCGCCGTTACTGGCTGCTGTGGTAGTTTTTTGGACGATACGAGCAGGGGGGAACGCATTTCGAAGCGCGTTTGCCGAACTTGGTGTGGTACCAGCAATATCGTGACGAGGGGGGTGATGATGACCTGCTCGAAGGCTGTCGGTGTGTCGAAGAATCGCGGGACCGGGATTTACGACTAGTGATTTCACTGAGTTGCGTATCGAGTTTTTGAACTTGACGACGGAGGTTGTCGATTTGGTCGACGAGAGAAGACGTTGTTTCGGCTGGAGGTGTCGATTACACCACGTTAGCGACGGGGTTGGTAAAAGGCTGTACCTCCAAGATTTTGTCGGCGATGGTGGCTAGATTGCCCATTGGTAGTTCTTGTTGAACTTGCAGAATGGCTTGAACGTGCGGTGGCAAGCGTTGCAACCACAAAGTGCGAATGAGGTTGTCCTGGACAACCGTTTGACCACCCAGGGACCGAAGGCGGCGAAGAAATTGTGAAGGGGTTTGATCGCCGAGCTCTTCCTCCATGAGTAATTGCCGAACCCTTTTCTCTGTCGACATCGAGAGTCGCGCAATGAGCAGCTCTTATTTGAGCGTCGTGTAAGGAGCCGCGGCCGGTGGAGAAATCAGAATGTCTTCTACCTCAACTGCGATTTGTTCGTCCAAGTTTGCAACGACATGAAAAAATTTCGTAGTTTCGCGAGTAATGCCAGCGATTGCGAAATGCGCTTCGACTTGGACGAACCAAAGCGATGGACGGTCCCGCCAAAACGGTGGAAGTTTGACACCTATGCTACCGACGAGAGCTTCTTCGTTTGGAGCTTGAGCCATCATTTTTTATTTTATCCGTTTGAGTACGGAGCGCGAGGAGGCTTTCAGAGTCGGGGTCACCAATTGAAGTGGTTTTGGTTCCACTTCGGAAATAAAATAAAAAGGAAAGATTTTGGTGTTTTTATATTTTTCTAAACACGAAACGCGACTGACTAAAAAGTAGTAAAATAAAATCATATGGCGGGAAATGCCGCCATAAGTTGCTTCCCCATGACCGGGAGAATAGAATGTGCTGGGAGCTCGTCGACGAAATAATTTTTTAACGGAAGCCAAGCTCCCAGAACGTTAATATTCTCCGGAAACGAAAGAACAGAAATCGCCGCATGAGCATTTCTCTGTCAGAAAGTGACAAAATCGTCGTTTTTGGTTCCCCATGACCAGGAGAATAGTGTAGTTACTAAGAGCTCGTCGACAAAGGAATTCATGTAAAAAAATGACAAGGAGAGATTTAATCGATTTCGAGCGCTCTCTTGCTTGGGTTGGGAGATGGGCATTTCCAGGGGTTGTCCCGATGTCACTCTCGAGAGCAATTTGGGCCCATTTTAAAGGCTTAAAACCGACACGGGAATTTTATGTACATTGGGACCGAACCACGTGGAAAAGTGTTTTCCGGTGTCGAGCTCCTAGAACATTGTATTATCCTAATGTGGAAGATCAGAAATCGCCGCTTGACAGGGGCAAAATCGTCTTTTTTTACAAGATTTACCCAACGACAAGGAGAATAAAATGTGCGAGGAGCTTGTTGACGAAATAATTTTTTAGGAAAGCCGAGCTCCAAGCACATTATACTTTCCTGATACGAAAGATCAGAAATTGTCGCTTTGCACTGTAAAAAAAGGGCAAAATCGTCATCTTTGACAAGATTTGGCCCCCAAAGACCAGGAGAATAGAATGTGACAGGAGCTATCGTCGACAAAATAATTTTTTGAGGACGCCGTAACCCCCCCCCCCACTCAAAGTGACAAAAAAAAATGTGCTTTTCATGTTGCCCTAGGTTCCGGCTGAATTTCTCGGCTTCACGGTGGGCCCGCGGCTTTGGCAGCAAAACTTGTCTTTTTTGTGTCGTGCAATACAGTCATGAGGAGGTGGGGTGGGGTTACAAGGACATAATTTTTGTTTGTTTATTCGGCCTTTCTGAATTAATTTGATGATATTAATTGATATTTTTAATGGTAAAAGGGCATTTGTTAGGAGGACCCCGACTTATTGTTTAAAAAATAAAGACAGCTAAGAACCGAATGACCTATTTTAAATTAATTTTCTGGAAGGTAGAAATAAGGAAGAAAACCCCCCTCTGAGGGCTTGCTTGATTGGCATTAGGGCAACTCGTGTTATAGAGACAGAAGTGTCAAGCGTTTACAAAGTTCTTCACGCAACGCCGGGGGTGGCAATAACGGGGGGCCGTTCATGTAAGCGGGTGGAGTAGAGGCGTTTAGATGGAAACACTCTCCTATGAGATCAACCCCAACCCTCGCGCTCTCTTTCTCTTTCACTTTATCCATTCACTCTCATCATTCGCGTCGTCATGGAAGCTTTGGCTCGAGCCAGACTCGTCGGCATCATTAGAGACGCCGAAAAAAATGGAATTTCACGCGAGGCCGTCGCCCGACTGTTCGAGGCTCGTCGCCCCATTCGACCCGCCTTCTTTCGACGGCATTTTTTCAAAACGTTATTTTTCGTCTTCGCGACCCTGTTCACCGGTTATAAATTCGAATTGCACACGAGGGAGGGCCTTGCGTTTGCCATCGCCCGTTGGACCAACGGCGACGTTTATTCCGATAAGGTACGCACGCCGTTGTCAGTTGACAAAAAAAAAAAAAAAAAAAAAAAAAATTGGGTCTTTCACACTTACGGTAACGGTCTTGTTATTTTTAGTGCACAATTTGGATGCCGGATTTTATGACGAGAGCCTTGAGACCGCCTGTTGACTGTTCAATTTGTCGAGATGTTCACAGCATTGATCGAGTTTCCAACATTTCGCCTAAGGAGTTCGAGGATAAGTAAGTTTTTCGAGTGTTTTTGACGTTTTTCGCACCGTTCTTTCTTCACAATGTGGGTTTGGGGGAGCACAGCGCACGTTACCCGCTTTTTAAAGAAGCTCACACCGAAACTCTTAAGAGGTTGATTAAAAAAAAAAAAAGAGAGAGAGACGTTTGCATAATGCTCATAAAGGGCTAAAAGGAAGCGTCAGCCTTTTCGCTCTCTTTTATTTGTCGAATAAGAGCCTCCAGTCAAGTACGTCAAATTGAAGACTCTTCAACGAAAAATACGTACCTACCTAATCTTCTCGAAGAAATTTCTACTAAAGCCACCCTTTTCTTCTATTCAGCCCCTCCAACAGTGCCGTTACCAGCATTGCATTAAAAAATCATAAGGCACTCACGCATTAAAACACCCACACCCTCCCTTCCACCCTTCCACCAACGCACCACCGCCTGTCATAAATCATTGGGGTAAACTTGATGGAATTTACAAGAACTCGTTTAAACTTTTACACGATTATTTACCCCAAAAAAATATCCAAAGCAATCAATATCCGCAAGAATATAATCCGATTTGCTCGCTCTCCCACTCTTCACCCACTCCTTCGACCTTTGAGTGGATTCTTTTTTGGAAGTTATATCTTTTTTGGAAGAAAGCGGAAAAGTTCTAATCAGAGGGGAAATGAAAGGAAAGGAAAAAGACTCCCTTCTGAGAATCACTCTGAACTTTTGAAAATTACTGTGAGTCACACGTTACTTTTCAAGAGGCGGATTTTACTCTCAGTCTCTCACATCAACCCTGCTTTACAGTCATATTTGTTTGAATTAAAATAATGGTGCTTGGTTTAAATTCGTTAAAATGATCGATTTTCTTTTTTCCAAAAGGCATTCGAGGAATATCGTTCGTCTCCCTCACCCCGCGCCGTTTAAACTGTGTCTCATGTTAATGGAAAGTGCGCGGCAATTTGTATAATTAAGGCCTTTCAGGAGATTTGTTTTCCCTCCTTTCCTATCACGCACGACTGCTATAGTTTAGGGGGGATGACAAGGGGGTGAGGGATTAGTTCAAATCGAATTTAATTAATTACCTAAATATCGCTAAACTGTGTCCCTCGGATGATAAGGTTTTTTGGGCTCTGCAAGGGGGGCGGGTCTGATAATGCAATTTTAGACCAAAACTTCCTGTTTAATGGGCTAATAATCATTTATTGGAAGGTAAAATGATAACCGCACCGACCATAAGACTGGTTTTAGGACAACATTTATAAGTTTCCGACAATAAAATTAATTTGATAGACTGGCCACGAGGTCTATCTGAGAAATAGCGCAATAAAAGTTCCCTTTATTCCCTCTCGTAAATCATCAATTTTTTTTGTTTAAATGTAGAAGTTAGTGGTAAAAGAAGGTATGCACACGTTCTCAAGACTGATATTAATCGTGCGGGTTGATGCCTACCTTTACAGCGTAAGTTCCCCGGAAAGTGATCACGTTGTAATCGCGTTTTCTGACTGTGCTCCTCATGGGAATAAGCCCTTTCGGTAGGTTGGGCAGGGAGAAACCTGTCTTGACTTAGTCCGTTTTGGTGATGAAATGAGTGTCTAGAGGTCAGTGGCTAGTCTCATAAAGTCCTCCCGGTTACAGACCAATAAAGTGATTCGAGTACAAAATGCAAAACGCTCACTTTTAACCAATTTAAGGGGCAGTGGTGGCCACTCAATTGAGCATTCTCCGCACGGGACTCATACTGGTTCAAATCGAAATGCTCAGAGAAAATGACCCTGAAAATCTCTCAGTTAAGGGCGATTTTTGGACTTTCAATTTTGGCTGCGTGTATCGTTCTCCTCAAATTCAGCCACGGATTAGCCCCGGATTAGGCCATATAGCCATGAATTTGCGTGGTTTCTCAACTTTGGCAGCCAAGTAGCGTTTTTATCCCGTGAGCGATGTTTCTTAATTTTCCACAAGCAGCAAATTAGCGATTTTTTAAATATTTTTAACAGGGGTTTAACACTTTTCTCAGTTTTAGCGGAAAATTAACGTTATTCTCAAGCGTTTTCCTCAATATTAGCCGCAAAATAGGGGAACTCATTTTCACGAATTAGGATTTCTTTGGTTCACCAAACGCAATGCATGAGCGATTTTTCTCATTTTACTCGCGAATTAGCGCTTTTTCTGATTTTAGTGGCGTCGTAGCGTTTCAAACCTGTGAATTAGGGAATTTTCTCAATTTCAGTCACAAATTGGCATTTGGCGTAATTTTAGCCGTAAATTGGCGATTTTTTCAATTTTTAGCCGCGAAGTAGCAATTTTTTTAATTTAGGCTCAAAATGAACCGTTCTCTTAATTTTGAGTAGACTAATAATTTATTTTCTAAAAATTACCCGCAAATTAGCGGTTTTTTTCACATTTTACCACCGCATTATCAATTTTATATTACTTTCATAGGTATAGATTATTGCTTCTTTTCACTTCTATTAGCCGTGAATTAGCGTATTTTTTTAACATTGCAGCCGTGCATGAATTTGCCATTCATGCAGAAGATTTAGCATCCTATTCCCTTTTTTATACTCGACTGGCGATTTTTCGCCATTTCAGTTGTGATTTTGCCAATTGTGCGCAATTTTAACATGAAAGCCTATTTTTTTTGTCAATATTTAAAGTGACTAATTTACGTTCCTGTATTTTTAAAACAAAGTGTATTTCATCACTAGGGAAAACATAAATAAACATAAACACCGAACAATTTGCCGATGCCGAACAATTTCAACAACTTCTTGCAGTTTTTCAACGTCAACAAGAAACTCTGCTATCCCAGATTGCCGCTCAGTTTAACCCAGAACCACGATCAGTGAGTTCATTAGCTTTAGTACCACCTTTTGAAAATTTCGATAGCCACAAAGAAAAATGTATTTGCTACGTGGAACGTTTCGAGAATTACCTTGCCATGAAAAATGTCACGGACCCAGAGAAAATGGCTCAACTTCTTTGTGTTTCGATCGGTCCTGTTTATTATAATAATTTATCTGCGTTTCTTGGACCGGATAAACCAATAAAAAGTCTCAGCTATTCGGATTTACTGGACGATTTTAAGCAGATGCTAATTCCGAAGAAAAATGTTGTGGTTTCCCAGCATTATTTTCTGAATATTTTTCAAACAGAGTCCCGGTCAATCGCGGACTACGTCGCATCCCTACAACGAGACATTGCTGAGTGTGAATTTTCAGTTCTGTGCGAATGCAAAAAATCAGTCTCAGTCACTGACGTTTTTCTACGAGCCCAATTTATCCGAGGCATTCGTGATGATTGGTTACGAGAACAACTTTTACAATCAAGTACAACCAAATTCGAAGAGATTGTTAGTAAGGCGACATCACTTGAAGCATCCCGAATTGAGTGTAAAGAACTCACCAGGAAGCCCAATTCCAGTTTCACGAACGACGACACGTATAAATTGTCACCTTCCCAATCTGTACCCGTCAGTCGAAGCCGCAATTCAGTTTCTAACTCGCGGAACAATTCTACTTCATTCCGATGCGACTCCAGGTCATCCAGCTCCAGCCGAGCACGATCGAGAAATAGAAAAAAACCAAATTACAAAGCTCTCGGGATCGACAATTTGTGCTTCCGGTGTGGCAAAAAAAATCATCGGATCAACGAGTGTCGTATCGAACGACATAAGGCTAAATGCAACTCATGTGGCAAAGAAGGCCACATAGCTCGTGTGTGTATCAAAACCCTGATGGGCGAGTCTCAGAATTCCGTCGAACCAGTTCAAAACGTTTCCAGTCCTTACGGAATAAATTTGCTTACTCCGGCATCGCCTCAAATCTTCGAGTTATTCGGGATAGGCTCAGATTCCGACAAATATATGATCTCCGTTTCGATAAATAATCGCTCTCAGCGTTTTGAGGTCGATTCTGGCGCAAAATTCTCGATGCTGAATGAAGCCGATTTCCAGCGCTTGAACTTGCCACTTAAACTTCAAACTCCAAATATAGCATTCCGATCATATTCTGGCGATATTATTCAACCAATCGGTAAAGTTCAAGTTCAAGTTTCGTTTAAAAACAAGACTATTACAGGTGATTTATACATCGTACCTAATGGTCACTCTGCTCTCCTTGGCCGCTCATGGATCAGGAGTCTTAAAATCAACCTACACGAAATCGATTCTGAAAATCTCTTAATTTCCTCTGCAAACAGTATTTCGCCTGTTGATCTCATTCCTAAGATTTATCAAGAATTTGCCCCCATCTTCGAGGAAAAAATTGGTTGCACTCCAAATTTCGAAGTCAATCTCCAGTTAAGAGTGGGAGTCAAGCCAATTTTCACAAAAGAACGCAATGTTCCATATTCTTTGCGCCAAAAAGTTGAGAAGGAACTCGATTCCCTTGAATCCAGTGGCATTATTACACCTGTTACAACAAGTGATTGGGGATCTCCTATTGTCGTCATTCCTAAAGCAGACGGAGGAGTAAGGATATGCGTCGACTATAAATGTGGCGTAAATGAGCGTCTTGTTAAAGCAAGTCACCCCATCCATCGAGTCGAAGACGTATTGAACAATCTGCGTGATTCCCGTTATTTTTGTAAGTTAGACTTATATAAAGCTTACTTACACATCAAAGTGGACCACGAAAGTTCCCTCATTCAAACCATCACAACGCACAGAGGAACATACAGAATGAATCGTCTCAGTTTTGGTGTAAAAACCGCACCTTCTGAGTTCAACAGAATATTATCACAAATTTTACAAGGACTTAGAAAAACAGAGCATTATTTCGACGACATCATCGTCCATGGTGCATGACTTCAAGAGTGCCATGAGAATATTCGAGCGTGTTTGAAGCGATTGTCACAATTCGATCTCCATCTCAATAAAAACAAATGCCAATTTTTCGAACAAAAAATCGAGTATTTAGGCCATATAATAGAGTTCAATAAAATTAGAACAAATCCAAACAAGGTGCGTGCTGTTAACGAAATGCCTCGACCTCGCAACGTTCAAGACATTCGACGTTTTCTTGGGCTTGTCACTTATTACTCGCGTTTTATTCCGCATTTCTCTTCAGTTTCGGCTCCACTTCGGCGTCTTCTAGAAAAAAATCATCGATGGCATTGGTCAACTTCATGCGAATCTGCCTACCTTCGTCTGAAAAAGGAACTTTCGAGCGATACTGTATTGACGCCGTACGACCCTGATTTACCTCTTATTCTCACTTCCGACGCTAGTCCGGATGGAATCGCTGCTGTCATCAGTCACAAAGTTCAAGGAGTGGAACGGCCAATAGCTTATGCTTCACGATCTCTGACCCCTTCTGAGAAAAATTACAGCCAGCTTGACCGAGAAGCGCTGGCCATCATATTTGCAGTTAATCGTTTTTATAATTACGTTTATGGACGACATTTTTTCCTAGTTACCGATAATGAACCGCTGACTCGAATTTTTCATCAAAATAAAGCCTTACCACAAATGACGTCATCAAGACTTCTTCGGTACGCGTCTTTTCTTTCTGGTTTTGACTATACCGTTCAATTTAAAAAAGGCGTCGACAATAAAAATGTTGATTGTTTATCTCGGACAACGCAATTACAATCGGCAGACTCTACGGACGATCTGGGTCTAGAGGTAAACCAGTTGTTTACTGACACAATTTTCCAAATTTCCAGCCCAAAAATCACCTACGATTCTATCAAAACGGAAACAAAGAAGGATGTCAAATTAAACGCGATAATTAATAAACTGATGTCCCATCCAGCCGATTCGGAATATACGCTTCACAACGGCGTACTTTTTCGAGGTGATCGAATCATTATACCTTCGTCCTTGAGAACACAAATACTTCAAGAACTTCACGAGACCCACATGGGTATTATGAGGACGAAACAGTTGGCTCGCCGATACGTTTTTTGGACAGGCATCGACAGCGACATTGAGCGCATGATCAAGAGCTGTACAGAATGTGCTAGCACCCGTTCAAATCCACCGATTGCTCCTGTTCACCCTTGGGAGGAACCCAACAGCAATTGGGAACGCGTCCACATGGACTATCCGGGACCTTTCCAGGGCCATTTTTTCCTAATTTGCGTAGATGCCAGGTGAAAATGGGCCGAAATTCGAGCTATTAAAACTGCTCCAACCAGCTCAATTACGATTTCTCTGCTTCAAGACATATTTTCCTTCCACGGTTTTCCAAATTTTCTCGTATCAGACAACGCATCAATATTCATCAGTGACGAATTCAAGAGTTTTTGTTGCAATAACGGCATCTTCCAAAAATTGATCGCCCCTCAACATCCATCCACGAATGGGCTTGCGGAGCGATACGTACAGACGCTAAAACGTTGGCTTCGTGCCTCAGCTTATGACCCTACCCCCATGCAAGACAAAGTACGCTCTATCCTCATGCGATACAGAGCAACTCCACTTGCTTCCGGAAAGACACCAGCAGAAATGGGAGTGAAACTGTCTGGAACGATGAATATTACTTCGGTCCGTTTTATACCGTTGTATTCAACGAGGGTTGTTATGCATCCATCATGAGGTTTAAAGACACCTTGCGTATAAGAACGAAATTTTATGTCGGTGTGCTTGACTGTTTCGTGGGGCAAAAGTCTATGAAAATCACTTTCCGGCAGTAAGGTGAATGCAGCTCCGGAATCTACTTCGAATTTTTGATATTTTGCAGCAATATTTTGCTGCGTCGTTCAATAAAAAAGAAGGGTAAGACGAAAAAAATGTCAAAAATTTTATTTATACCCGAGAGTTCGTCGAACATATCGGAATTTGAGTCGCCAGTGTTCACAGAATTCAAAATATTGACGGTTGAATTTGGTTTATGTTGTAGGAGTTTTAAGCACACCTTCCTAACGTGACCGATCCGAGAACAGTGTGTGCAACGTAATTTGTGTTTGGCGATGCGACAGATAGTCGATCGGTGACCAATTTTTCCGCATCGAAGGCAAGTATTTTGTATTCCAAGTGCTTTGAAATCAACTCGATGTTGTCTTTGAGAATTCGAGGAAGAAGATGAGGATGAACTGGTGTTTTCATTGTGTAGGCTTCGACGGGGTGTGGGTTTACGGGTCGTCGGTCGTGCTCTTTGCCTTAGAAATTTTGCTTACATCATGAGTTCCGCGTGACATTTCGTGACTGTGGATTTCGGCTGCTTCGAGTGCAAGAGCTGAGTTAGCTAAAGTTGTAAACGGAGTGTCTTCGGATTGTAATAGTTTGGCTCGTATGTTATCATTCCTGAGACCACGGATGAACTGAGCCCTAAGGAAAATATCGGCAACAGTCCGCTTACAGTTGCATTCGAAATTGCATGTAGACGAGAGACTTCAGAGCCCTGTAATGAAATCAGCTATGGACTCGTCATCGTTCTGATTTCTACTGAGGAATCGGTGCTGTTGAACAATATTGTTCGTATTCGGACGTAAATGATGTTCTAAAATATCAACTAATTCGTCGTAGGTCTTGGTGGATGGGTCAATGGGTGTTAAAAGCGAGCTCAATATATTATAAATTTTTGGACCAATATGGTGAAGGAGTTCATTCTGCCGACGACCTTCATCAACAGAAATACCTCTGAGGACGAACCAGTTTTCGAGCCTCTTCCGATATTGACGAAACGTTTCTTTGGTGTCGTCAAAGATGTCGAAGTGCATCATTTGCGTTTCGGTCGGTTTGGCGAGGTGACGAATTAAGATGCTGTTCTGTTCCATCATGTTATTCATTATTGATATTAGAGCTGTGATGCCTGTCGTATTAGGTGGAGGGGTGTCGTCCGATGACATGATGAGGTGGCTGTCCGAGTCGCCAACTAAAGTGACTAATTTACGTTCCTTTATTTTTAAAACAAAGTGTATTTCATCAACAGGGAAAACATAAATAAACATAAACACTGCAATATTGTAGCCGCGGGATTAGCCCAAGCCCAAATACAACACTTTTGGGTTTATTTCCACAGGCTATGAATTATGGCCTCCGTGCACCAGGAATCAGCGATTTTTTCTCAATAATTTTTGTCTGGAAGTTGCAACGCGAGACCTTCGCTGAATCAGCACTTTTTAGCAATTATAGCCACGAATATTAGCGATTTTTTAAATTTTTTGCCGCGCAAAAAAGACTTTCTTCAAAAAAAGAGAAAAAACTTTTCTCTTTTTCTTTTGTTAACCTAATTTGTCATGGTGGGAGGGGGGTTTTAATTGCTTCATTTAATTTCGTTAATTGTGGGTTTTTAAAATGGTTTTAATTATTTAACAAGGTCTCTCATTTATACATCAGGTGTGTTTAGAATGTGAGCCTTTTGTTTTTAACGGCCTGGAACTTTTTAACATTTCGGACTTTGGGGCCCTGAGGATGCTAGGAGCATAGCGAAACGTAGGCGAAAATAAATAATTGAAGACTTCGACGGGTGTTTTGGCTCTTTCTTCATATCTATATTCTCATTTTTCTGTATTCAAGCTTTTCGATGGCCCTGTCTGATAGAGGGCCCGGGGCGACCCCCCCAACCACCGGCACGGGGGTGCTGCGTGGTGTCTAAAGTCCTAAACTAAAAATTATGGCTTCCCTCTTGCGACTCCCCTTTCCGATCCACACAACGTATTCGAAGAGTTATGTCGTCTCCCTTCCGGCTGCTCCGCCGAGTGATAATTTTTGTTGTTCTTACGGACATTAGTTTTCCACGACAAAAGTGACCCCTGTACGGATGAAATCAAGATTTAAAAAAAAAAATCAAAATGAAACAAAAACGTAAGCGAGCCATCCACGTTTGACGTATACCTAAGGCCTGAGTTGAATCACGAGTTTCGCGCCAATGATGCAGTAAAAAGCTAATTCACGGCTAAAATTGCAAAATGGCGTTCGCAGTTCACAGCTAAAATTGGGAAAAAGCGCTGATTTACGCTATACAAATTGAGGCCAACCACTAGCCAGAATATTCAGAAAAAAAAACACTTTTAGTAATAATTCGTCGCCAAAATGTAGAAAACGCCAATTCACGATTCCAGGAGGAAACTTGGAGACTGAAAATAAAGGAATAGCGCAAACTCATTGAGAAAAAGCACTAATTCGTGGCTAAAATTAAGATAAAGTGCTAATTCACTATACCAAAATTGAGAAAAAGGGCCAGTTCGCATACTATACTAAAGTTGAGAAAAAGCACTCATTCGCTGCAAAAATTGAGTAAAAATGCTAATTTCCGCAATTAAAATGATATTCTAGAGCTAATTCACCGCCAATATGAAAAGGTGCTATAAATGACGGCTAGCATCAACAATTTGAAAAACAAAAAAACACTTTTAGTAATAATTCGTCGCCAAAATGTAGAAAACGCCAATTCACGATTCCAGGAGGAAACTTGGAGACTGAAAATAAAGGAATAGCGCAAACTCATTGAGAAAAAGCACTAATTCGTGGCTAAAATTAAGATAAAGTGCTAATTCACAATCAAAATTTGGGAAAAGCTCTCATTTGCAGCTGAAATTGATAATTAAGACGAAAATGAAGTTGAGAAAAAGCACTAATTCGTGGCTAAAATTAAGAAAACTCCGTTTTTGGACGCTAAAGTTATGGAAAAGTACTTA
>CM075937.1:52260701-52314142 GCA_038030265.1 Corythucha ciliata
TACACCTACCCCACCCCTCAATCAGTGGCATTAAATCAAAGGAAGCCGGAAGAATAAAACACAGAGGTTAGTCAATTTGACTCTCCCCTTGGCTTAAGACGCCCCACTAATTGATCCTTGATCAAAATTTCAGCTATCGTTCAGCAATAAAGAAGTTCGTTAATAAATATCATAAACTGTTGTTAGTTTATTTCTTTTGAGCCGAGCAAACCCAAATTTAAGAATCACAAGGTGTGGCCAAGTGGGAAAAACTCACGTAACCACACCACAGCAGACTGGAGGGGCTTTTTTCGCTTGGGTAAAACAGATCCTCAGCCATTCAAGTTCAGTAGAGTCACTGTGGAGGAGGTGTACAAAGCGCTTCGCTCTTTGAAGCCATCTCGTTGCGAGGACATAATTATTTGGCATGAACACACTGAGAAAAAAACAAGGCTAATATTAGCAGTAAAAAAACGGCTAATAATTTGCAACCGAGTATACAGGGTGTTCGAAAATTCGATGCTCATCCAAAAACTGGTCATAGTACAGCTGATTTGTGATCGAAATCACTAAATTCACTTTTTCGGAATTCAGCTTGGTTTTCGAGTTATTCCACCATCTTTAATTTTTTCGCGGGGCTATATTTTTTGAAATACTTGCTCCCGGCCGCTCTAGAATTAATTCTAGCCCAAAACTAATTGGGTCATTTGAAAGAGCGCACAATTATCTTCAAAATGACTGTATTGTATTATGAATTTGGCCATTTTTTCAGGGTACTACACTGAGAAAAATTTCGATATATTTTCCGGTCAGAAATGAATTTAATGGACTGTCAATTAGACGCCACCGTCCTTTTAATTCATTATAAGAACCGGTCAGGGGAACAAAACTGGACGGTGATCCAAATAACCGTCCCATAAATTATAGACATTTGCCGTCCCTCAAAAGCCATGTATGACAGAGTCATTAAAGATGGCAGGTCTACCGAAAGACCGGTGGGCCTAATTATTCCACCGGTCATTTTGACAGTACTTTTCTTCATAAAATGGACGGTAGGATATTCAGTAACGGTAAACTTTCCAGGTCTTTAATTGATAAATAGACGGTCAATTTTCACAGGCCGTTTATTTAAAAAATGACAGTGGAAGAATTATGGGTTCCGTTATTTCAACCGTCTTCCCAAAATTTTTTAGGACGGTGCTCAAGAATAGTGATCACGGTGAGACATACCACGTGGTGACGCCTGAACCATGCCTGCACTTCGTAGTCTTATTTATATCTATTGACAGAAAAAACAAACAAAAAACCAATAACAATTACGAGAGTCAACGTCGTCAGAAGGTGGTTTTAAAGCGCGTACTTACCCACTTGAAGGTATTTTTCTGCCACAAAGTCGGAGAGCCATGATTTGATGCGCCACGCCCGAAAGGTTTTGAGATCAAGGCAGAGCTCCTTCTCTCTGGGGAAGAGTAGGTACTGAAGACGCCTTCAACCTCGGGGCTCATAACTAGACGTTCTTTCGCAAAACATGCAGCGACTGAGATTTAAGATTTGAAATTACCCACGAAATAAATAATTCGTCACCTCCTTAATTACTTATACATACCAACTTTTATTTTTTCTTTGCTTCCCATGCCTCCCATTTGTCTTCGTCTTATATCACCTTCCTTACACGCCATCATATTTATAGTTTAGCCAACAAAATTATCGTCTTGACTGTTCCACAACCACAGGGCTGTTTGATTTTGAATTTACATAGCCTATAAAATCATAAGACATCCTCTGTGAAAAAGGGTTAATGAAGGAACCTATACAAAAAGTATTGCATACATATTATACCTGTATCTGAAACGCTGAATCTTTGCAATGAAGGGGCGCGCTTGTAATTGTGAAATTACCCTTAAATTCCACGGTTGGCTGATGAGTCTCCTACGTCGCACTTTGTATCGAATTGAACGGAATCCACATTACAAAACACGAACTGGCAACTGTGGTATAGAACTCGGAGACATAATATCTTACTCAGCGGAGCTTCGTCAACGAAATGACCGTCAGATCCCTGATGCACCGTCACTTCAAACGGTTGCGCCGTCTTCTAAATTGTGTCCACCGTCATTTAAAATATTCCCACCGTTCACGTCTCTACTTTTCCTGCATGAACCCGTCGTCGCACCTCTTCGCCTACAAACTCTTAGTCAACATATTCCAACCCTCCTTCAAATTATATCCACCGCCTTTTATTGAGTTCACCGTCTTTAGATTGAACCCACCGGCTTTTGAATCATTAAAACCCACTAAATAAACTCAAACGTCCTTATAAGAGTAATTCACTCGCTTCTACAGCACGCAGTATCTCACTGTTGCCCAAAAAATGCAAGAATAATCCAGGCGATGGTAATGCCTCTCAAATCTTTTTGCCCACTCAGTATTCTAATATTTGTCATGAAGTGTATTGAAAGTCCTCCTTTATGTCTACTCACGATTTTTTGGGCAAGAATAATTCTTCTGGCTCTATGAAAAACAATAAATTATTATACTTTCCATGCACGGCTAGATTAAATGCGGACCGGTTACATTTATAAGATCTAGGGAATAAAGTTTAAGAAACGGTCCTTGACTCATACAATAAGAACGGTGGAGTTATAATTCCGACGGTCATTGGGTACATGGATTCGCAGAGCTTAGTACGAGCCGGCTAGTTTCATTTTAGGCATCGGCTAAATTTTATGTTGACGGTGACATGCATCACAGCGGTTGAACTTTGACCGGCACCGTTTTTTTTTTTTCTCACCGTTCTTTTTAAAAAGTGACAGGAAATATACCATTTTTGACCGTGGAATTAATCCGACCGTCCTTTTAATTTTTTGATTTTTCTCAGTGTAACAGTGCT
Source organism: Corythucha ciliata (assembly GCA_038030265.1). Taxonomy (NCBI): domain Eukaryota; kingdom Metazoa; phylum Arthropoda; class Insecta; order Hemiptera; family Tingidae; genus Corythucha; species Corythucha ciliata. Next base: position 52,263,571 of record CM075937.1, read on the forward strand.
GGAAAGTGATATTTTTACATCTTTGTATCTTTCCCTTGTTTTTCAGCTGCGATTTTCTCCCACTCCTTAGAGGAAAATATTTTTTTGGGTTTATTGGAAAAACTTCCTCATTTTGTTAGCTTTCAAATGGAGTGCAATAGTCCCGGGATTTTACAAGTATTCGCGAAGAAGTAGCTGTTTGAAGAGTAAAAACCGATGGGCTTTGTGAAGAATAACAGAACTTTTTTAGAGGAGAAGTAAGTTTTGAAGCCAGAGTTGGTGAGGTGAGAGACAGGGACCTCTCGGAGTGTCTGAATGTAAGCTAATAAATTACAAAAAGTACAAGAATAGCAATTGAAAAAACAGCCGATATTCGGAATTAGTGATGGGTAATGAATGAGGGGAACGATAACTGATTGAGCCAAATGTTCTCCTTGTGTGAAAAGGGATATCAACCAGGAATTTGGCGATGTTTTTGTGCATTACAAGAAGACGTAATCGTTGAAACAATCGCGAAAAATGAAATGCCAAAGAAGTTGCTTTTTCATCATTCCTATAAGCACATTCACTCGAAACTGGTGTTGGTAATGTAATGAGTTACCTTCGTGGCATGGGGATTAAACCCCCAAGACTTGGGAACTTCAGCAATTTTAAGTCCCTCATCGGGGTGATCCCTCAGATATCTCCTTAACCTAAAACGTCGAGGTATGACGAACAGAAAAGCATTCACGACTCATTCCTCATCAGTGGATTCCTATACACCGAGTATTTGCGGTTCTGCTCTTTTTGAGCGCATTGAGGACGTTTTATATCCGTTGAGAGACCAGTGAAAGTATTTCTGCGTTACTACTAAAAACTCATCCAAATTCTGTTTTACGAAGGCAGCGCCGAATCTTGGTTGATGTCGGTCTACACATATGGAGGAACATTCGGTTTCAGATGAAGGGTCGCCCTTTCCACAACGAACGGCACTTCGCACTTTTTCCTCATTCTTAATCACTTTTTCCTTAAACATTGTCTGTTTTTTCAATTATTACTTATATTATCTATGCTGTTCTTGTAATTTATTGACTTACATTCAGACATTCTGGGAGGCCCTGCCTCTCCCCTCACCAATTCTGGCTTCAAAACATACTTCTAATCTAAAAACGATCTCTCATTCCCCATCAAAGCCCATCGGTTTTTACTATTCAAACAGCTACTTCTTCACGAATAGTTGTAAAATCCCGAGGCTATTTCACTCCATTTGAAAGCTGACAAAATGAGGAAGTTTTTCCAATAAACCCAAAAAAATATTGTCCTTCAAGGAGTGGGAGAAAATCGCAGCTGAAAAACATGGGAAATATACAAAGATAAAAAAGCATCACTTTCCAGCAGCTTTAGCGACCTGAGGAAAAACGACCAAATTCATAATACAATATAGTAATTTTAACGAAAATTGTGCGCTCTTTCGAATGACCCAATTAGTTTTGAGCTAGAATTGATTCTAGAGCGGCCGTGAGCAAGTATTTTCAAAAAAAATATAGCCCCGCGAAAAATTCCGCATATGCAGTAGTTTTCCTTTTTTCCAATTTCATCCCAGAAGTTATTTTAAATTCACCTTGAACTTTTACCTTGTAATTTCACGGTTTTTTTCCGACTTATTTGAAAAAAGGAAAACTACTGCATATGCGGAATTTCCTGAAGATTAAAACGAGTCCTCAAAAACCAGGATTGGTGCAGAAATAAAGCCAGAAAATGTATGCCGAGTAGTAGACGAGGGATGATTGGAGGGGGGTCGAGGAATCATCACTGCAGTTCCCCCTTAACGAAACAAATTATGGTATCAACATTATCCTATTGGGACGGCTAAGGGTTATCCGTTTACGAAATGAAATGCACTCTTTCCGACCACCAGCTGCTGGAACGAAATTTATAAGGATTGGATTTTACGATTGCCGGCTTTAAGGCGGGGTTTCAGGCGGGTTTCCTCGACTCCTTTCCAGTCACCCCTCACCTAAACTTAGCACATAAAATTTTGGCTCCATTTCTGCACCAATATTCGATTTCAAAGCCAACTCCAAAATTTTAGCACTAACCTAGCATTCACGATTGGCCAATTTGTTTTCCATTTTAGTAAGACAAGGGTGGGGGGGGAGCTTTATGAAAATAAAATTAACAAAAATATGACATAAACGTGGGCCTTAGTACGGACGTTCGGGATAAAAAACCGCCAGCGGGATCCAAGGACGCCGAGTGAGAAACAACATTATCCCGCTATAGCAGCTGCATCTCGTGGCATTTTCGCACGTTCGTGCAAGGCCCCTACACCCCAATTCTGGAGCTCGTAACGCGTGCGTTAGCGAAATAAACAAGGTGAATAATTGAAAGTAATAAAATGGTATTCAAAAGCTCTAAGTGCACTATTTAGTGACTCACTTATTTTTTTATACTTTAAGAGAATATCATTCAAACCCATTCCATAATCTACAACTAATTGGAAGTGGATTACAGTTCAAATTCCATTTAAAAATGCCAAGCGATCCATCATGTTGTGATAAAGAGCGCGACCCCTCCAGGAATCGAAGTACATAGTAAAATTAATGAACAAGCTTACTTACCCATTATCTTGGAGATACAATCTGTGCTCATGCCCCAACTTTCTAGGAGGGTCACTAATTCATGTTCGTCGACACAATCCATTTTAAAATTGAAAGTTTTGTTCCGACAGCAGCCTGTCGGGAAAAGTGCATTTCATTCATGCGTCAATCGAGTCAAACCTCATAAGTTAGAACGATATCAATCAACTATGAATGACATTTAGGCCGTGGTATAGAAAGTCAAAATCATAAAATCGTGTTTCTTTTTACCGCAGGCCCCTTTTTTGGCACCAACTGAGGGGGAACAAAATGATGAAAATGAAACAGAGTCGGTTTGGTTGCCTATACGATATGGGAAGGTGGACTCTTGTTAGAGTAGTTATTTGCAATTAAAATCTTTATCCCGGCCTAAATTTCATTCATAATTGATTGATATCGTTCTAACTTATGAGGTTTGACTCGATTGACGCATGAATGAAATGCACTTTTCCCGACAGGCTGCTGTCGGAACAAAACTTTTTTCAGGTTACGTTAATTTTCAGATCAGTTAAATTAGGTTAAATGGCATGTCACAATTTCACCATTGCGCAATGCGGAGTGCCTGGGTTCGAATCCGAAACAATTTTTTTTTTAATTTTTTTTTTTGTTCCTCCCTTTTTGGCCCACCTCGGAATTTTTTACTCAAGATTGATTAGGCTGTAGGCAAATAAAATAAAAGAGACGGCTCAAAATACAATGTCAATGAAATTTTTTGGTAATTGGGTGGTCCAGTAAGGCATAGCGTTAATTTAATAGCTCCCCTCCGCCGAGAACTCCCCTGCCATATCAACGGATTTGGTTCACTAGGGTCTCATACGAAAGCGCGTTCATTTTTCATTACTCGAGTCAATTTTGGGGGCAATTGCAGCAACAGCCGTGCGGTAGCGAATTTTCAACTAATTCAAACCCCTCTTTTACACCGTTCCCGTGGACCGATTCATCTGGATCACGAACTCGTCCGAGATATTCACGCTATTGATTTTTAGACCAAATTTGGTTGCCCTAAGTCAAAAATTGCGACCGTGATCGTGCTAACAAGCGAGGGGCCATATATATATATATATCAAATCGAACCGACCTCGGATACGTGTTCTAGGGGTTCTGAAACGTGAAAAAAAAGTATCACAACCCATATGTGCGACCATCAGGGCGAGACCAATTGTGCATTTTTTGAATGAAATGCACTAAAATACACTTGAAAAATACTTTGCACTGACAACGATAGGAACGCGATGAAATAACATGCACGAATGAATGAGTGAGACAGAATTTCGAACTACCGACTGCCGAGTGGCTCCCCACTATACCATTTTGACTCGGCTATTCCGGCCATCTTCTACTGGCACAGCCGAGTACAGCTTGCTAAAATTCCCTAATCCACACGGCTGGTTTTACAGACCCTCCCCTCCCACCACTCCCACAACTCCCTTGGTGTCGAAGCTCCAGCTTTTTAAGGGAAAGAAAAGCAACGTGGCCCATTTTACTGCATTGCCCTACCCAGCCTATCCCTACCAGAATGTACAACGCAGCAAGCTTTTATCCTTAGGGCTTTTATAGACAAATATTTTAAGCATATTATTTTTTTTATTTTTGGCTGTTATTAGCGCTTGAGCTCAGTTATGACTATGATCAAATGGCCACCGAATAGGGTAATGGATGATGATAGGAGCACATCCAGAAATAAGCTTTAGGAGGGATTACATACAAGATATAGGTGTGATTTACACATTCAAAAAGGCATAACGAGCAAACCATTTGAACTACAACGACGGGCAAATTTGCCTATTATATGAAGTTAAACTTCAATCTGATGTGAAATTGCCTGAATTTTAGACGCAATTGTGATGCAACATAATCCTTCTTAAAATCTAGGGTTTTTCTTTTTCAATATTGCTTAGGTGCCTGTACACTGCGCGAAACTTCCTCGCGCAACGTGGGGTGTTTACACTAAGCGAAACAATTGAGGCGAGTCAAGCGAGGCAAGGTGAGCCACCAGTTTGGGCGAGGCAGCCACGCCAAGAGGAATTGTTTTTTCGGTGCCGGGGGACTGCGGAGGCCTTTTCATTGTAGGTTGCGACCGAACGAGGACAAACGAACGATACAACAATAAAAAACAAATAAAAAAGTTTCACCCGGTCACTATCTGTGTCACCGAAAATGAACCCTACTTCTACTTCATTCACTATTTCCTCAGCACCCACCCCCTTTCACCGCGAGACAAAAGGGGCGTCTACACTAAGCGAAACAAGAAGGGTGAAACACTTTGATGCGCGCTAAAAAACCGACAACGGTTGGCTCGCCTCGAGACTGCCTCGCGCAACGTGTTTCGGGGTGAAACATCCATTTAAATTACGCGAGACTGTTTCGCGAGGAAGTTTCGCGCAGTGTAAAGGCACCTTTTGTTTCTTGAGCTGTTTCGTAATGAAGGTGGGTTATGTGTCCCATCCCCCCCCACCCTAAGTGCACCAAGCCAAGTCGTATGGCGATCAAAGTCGGCCAATATAACAAAGTATGCTATACCTCACGGCTACTTGCTCATGATTCAGATGAACTGCCAGTTAGGCCAACAGCGAAGTGTGCTACTCCAGACGCATTGGGTACGGCTGCTCTTTCATGACTCTACTCCAAAAATCGAGTGAACAAGTAACCGAGTGTTTTTACTCGGTCAATAGATTCACTCGGCTACGCGCCAACTTCCACTAGGTTACAACAGTATACTCTCACGGACAACAGAGCTGTATTTTTTTTCAATACGGGCAAGTTTGCCTTCAAATTTTATCAGCCGTCTACATGGCTTTCGGCTCGGCTAAAATTCACGGCCATCTTAGCCATGAAACAGCGTTTACCGAGTTCGAAGGCCGTTTTTTTTTTCTCAGTGCAGCATTGTTTTGAGAGCAGTAGCTGATCTGATATGTGAGCCTTTGTCTCACGTTTTCAACGAATGTATTACTGCTGGCATTTTTCCACTGTATTTCAAATACTCAAAAGTCCGCCCAATTTATAAGAAACGGGATCCCAGCCTACCAGCGAACTATCGGCCGATAGCAATATTGCCATACTTGGGGAGGGTGTTTGAGTCATTCCTGCGAAGGGATATTGCCATGTTCCTTGAGGCCAACAAAATTTATTCCGACTGCCAGCATGGCTTCCGGGCTGGTAAGGGAACAGTCACGGCTGGTATTCAGCTCGTTAATGACTGCCTCCAAGGGCTCGAAGTATATGGGCGCTCCCTCGTCATGTCGTTTGACATGACAAGGGCGTTCGACGTCATACCTCATGACATTCTTTGCCGGAAGCTGGAGGGCTACGGTTTCATGGATGGCTCTCTTCGCCTAATAAAATCATATTTGTCGGATCGCTACCAGACAGTCTCCACTGGATCCGAGGTATCGTCTGTTTGTCCGGTCCTACACGGTGTTCCGCAGGGCTCCCACTTGGGGCCGGACTTGTGTGCTGTTTTCAACAATGACTTACCAGCTAGCCTGCCTCGATTTGCGCAACTCCAGAATTGCTACATATATGCAGACGACGTCTCGGTGCAATTAGTGACTCGGCCTCCCATTTGGCCTCCCAATGTTCGGAGTTTTTAGAGGCATGGTGTGACGCAAATAAGCTCATCCTCAATTCTGGCAAGACCCAGTGCCTGGAGGTGACATCAGCGTCGTCGGTGGCGCATTCTCCGCAGGAGCCGCTCAACTTCCTGGGATTCAAACTGGATAGCAAACTCAATTGGGAACACCACATTGACATGGTCTGCGGAAAGCTCTCTCGCAGTCTATTTTTGTTGCGGCGACTCAGGGGCTCTGTGTAGGGTTGCCAGATTTGAAAAGCTGGAAAACCGGCCTATACATATACATATACAGTGTGTTTCTGAAATGGATGTCAATATTTAGTCTGGTGGTTCTACGTCACAAATGCGTCAAAACAAATGATATTGACCCTAGTACGATTCCTAATAGTTTCCGAGTTATTCACGGATTTAGTAGTTTTCAAAATGACCTTGTTTTCTTGAAGAAAATCGTCCGTACCTTAGCAACCAGGTGAGTCACGTCAAATCTGATGACACCGTTGGAAAGTCCAGACTTATTTCTACGTCGTTTAGTGTTATTTACTTGAATTTCTCCCACTCTGCTGAGAAATTCCGCTTCAAAATTGAAATTGCTTGCATGCTAACTAGGTTTTGAAGTCGATTTTCTTAGCAACAAGTGGTTCACACGATGACCTTTTTTCAGAAAAGTTGGCGCATGGTGTCAGCATCATTATGGTATCTTGACGTCACCTTCCATCTCGGATAATTTTTCGATTATTCCAAAATGATTGCTGAAAAATCCGTTTTAGTGCTCATTACTCAAATAGTCTTTCTTCACGAATAACTCGAGAAAAACACGATGAATGTTTGCCATCCATTCTTGACTAAAAAGGGCCTCTGAAAGTAAACATTTTAAAATTATAAAGGACTCAACTGTGCTGAAGACACACTATAGGTGATGACAAAGAACAAGTTGTGGTTTAGGCCTATAAAGAAATGTCTTTATTAATCGTTATTATTCATCCTTATTAATAGTAGTCGCGGAAGACACGACTCTGAGGACCATTCAACGTTTAATGAGGACATTTCTTTTAGGCCTAAATCACCACTTGTTCTGTGTCACCACCCACTGTGTCTTCAGCACAGTTGAGTTCTTCATGATTTGAAAATATTCACGTTCAGAGGCCCTTTTTAGTCAAGAATGGATGGCAAAAATTTATCAAGTTTTTTATCGAGTTATTCATGAAGAAGGATTATTGGAGTAATGAGCACAAAAACTGATTTTTCCGTCATCATTTTGCAATAATCGGAAAAATATCCGAGATGCTCATCTTGGAAACCACTTGTTGCTGAGAAAATCGGCTTCAAAACCTAGTCAGCATGGGTAATATTGTAAACAATTTCAAGTTTGACGCGGAATTTCTCAGCAGGAGTGGGAGAAATTCAAGCAAAAAACACTAAACGACATAGAAAAAAGTCTGACCTTTCCAACGGTGCCATCAGATTTGACGTGACTCGCCTGGTTGCTAAGGTACGGACGATTTTCTTCAAGAAAACAATGTCATTTTGAAAACTACTAAATCCGTGAATAACTCGGAAACTATTAGGAATCGTACTAGGGTCAATATGAATTTTGACGCATTTGTGATGTAGAACCACAAGCCGTGTATTATATAAATATATACCGGGTGACACACTGTAAATTGAACCCAGGCCACTCCCACGCGCGGACAAACATTAATTGACTGTGAAAGTGTGAACCAGTGTGTGTATGTTCACAAAGGCTAGGTTCAATTTGAGGAGGGCCTTATAGCGTTTTCGATTCCCCAAAAAAATCTGCCTCGCGACAGTAAATTTCTACGCGTTTTCTCTTAATTAAATATGTTAATGTAGAAGACGGATGGAAATGAACTGCCCAGAGCAGAATTTCACGCAAATGGACTACTCTGATTAAAGGTCACCGCACGCTGTCAAGCATACAATACTGACTGAGCATACAAGACTGAACCGCTGGAACTTATAATACAAGAGGCCCTATACCTAGGCTGAGAGTTAGCGCGGTGCCGGCCTGCACAAGTCACACGAAAGTCACGAAATCATCCCCGACGTCTTTAAGAAATAAAATCTTGTCGCTAAGTTCCCTTACGAATAGTTAAATGAGGAACAATTAAGAAAAAATTATTACAAAAAGAGCAAATCCGAAAACCGGCTTTACTTAAGGCCGGTAAGGCATCCGGCCTCGGACTTCCAAAACCGGCCAGGCCGGTCGAAAACCAGTCATCTGGCAACCCTAGCTCTGTGTCGGAGGTTGCGCTGAGAAGTGTATATTTCGCACACTTTCACTGCCATCTTCTTTACGGGGTTCTGCTTTGGGGCGCTTCATGTCGGGCTGGTCGCGCCTTTCAGCTTCAGAAGCGTGCTGTGAGGCTTCTTGCGGGTTTGAGGCCAAGGGACTCGTGTAGGGAGGCTTTCACTGCTCTTAGGATACTCACCCTCACTTCTGCTTTTGCCCTCAAGTTTTGAATTGCGTGAAGTCTAACTCACAACTGTTCAAGTCACACTCGGATGTCCATGTCCATTCGACGCGGAACGCCAACAAGCTTATAAAAGATAGGACCCGTTTGAGACTCACTAATAAGAGCTTTCACCAACTTGGGATTGATCTCTATAACATGCTGCCTGGATCAGTAGCGCAGCAGCATCCGAAAGCATTCAACAGGAAGCTTAAAGGGCTGTTTCTTGCAAAGGCATGCTACTCCGTGAATGAGGTGAAGGACGCACTCTGCTCTTGGAAGACTCTGTCTCTGTGACTTTAAATATTGCCACTTTACGTTGTAATGCCCGTTTGGGTCTCTACAATAAATCAGTTTATTATTATTAGGTTTAATATTATTTAAATTAATTCCGAAAAAATCGCTAATTCGAGGCTCAAATTGAAAAACATTTGCGAATTTGTGGCTTATAGTGACGTTTTTACAGCTAAAATATAGACAAACCTGTTGCTTCCCAATGACCAGGAGAACAGAATGTGCTGGGAGCTCGTCGACGAAATAATTTTTAACGGAAGCCAAGCTCCCAGAACGTTAATATTCTCCGGAAACGAAAGAACAGAAATCGCCGCATCAGCATTTCTCTGTCAGAAAGTGACAAAATCGTCGTTTTTGGTTCCCCATGACCAGGAGAATTAGTGTAGTTACTAAGAGCTCGTCGACAAAGGAATTCATGTCAAAAAATGACAAGGAGAGATTTAATCTATTTCGAGCGCTCTCTTGCATACTGATTGGGTTGAGAGATGGGCATTTCCAGGGGTTGCCCGATGTCACTCTCGAGAGCAATTTGGGCCCATTTCAAAGGCTTAAAACCGACACGGGAATTTTATGTACATTGGGACCGAACCACGTGGAAAAGTGTTTTCCGGTGTCGAGCTCCTAGAACATTGTATTATCCTAATGTGAAGATCAGAAATCGCCGCTTGACAGGGGCAAAATCGTCTTTTTTTACAAGATTTACCCAACGACAAGGAGAATAAAATGTGCGAGGAGCTTGTTGACGAAATAATTTTTTAGGAAAGCCGAGCTCCAAGCACATTATACTTTCCTGATACGAAAGATCAGAAATTGTCGCTTTGCACTGTAAAAAAAAAGGGCAAAATCGTCATCTTTGACAAGATTTGGCCCCCAAAGACCAGGAGAATAGAATGTGACAGGAGCTATCGTCGACAAAATAATTTTTTGCGGACGCCGTAACCACCCCCCCCCCACTCAAAGTGACCAAAAAAAATGTGCTTTTCATGTTGCCCTAGGTTCCGGCTGAATTTCTCGGCTTCACGGTGGGCCCGCGGCTTTGGCAGCAAAACTTGTCTTTTTTGTGTCGTGCAATACAGTCATATATGCCTAATGAGGAGGTGGGGTGGGGTTACAAGGAGATAATTTTTGTTTGTTTATTCGGCCTTTCTGAATTAATTTGATGATATTAATTGATATTTTTAATGGAAAAAGGGCATTTGTTAGGAGGACCTCGACTTATTGTTTAAAAAATAAAGACAGCTAAGAACCGAATGACCTATTTTAAATTAATTTTCTGGAAGGTAGAAATAAGGAAGAAAACCCCCCTCTAAGGGCTTGCTTGATTGGCATTAGGGCAACTCGTGTTATAGAGACAGAAGTGTCAAGCGTTTACAAAGTTCTTCACGCAACGCCGGGGGTGGCAATAACGGGGGGCCGTTCATGTAAGCGGGTGGAGTAGAGGCGTTTAGATGGAAACACTCTCCTATGAGATCAACCCCAACCCTCGCGCTCTCTTTCTCTTTCACTTTATCCATTCACTCTCATCATTCGCGTCGTCATGGAAGCTTTGGCTCGAGCCAGACTCGTCGGCATCATTAGAGACGCCGAAAAAAATGGAATTTCACGCGAGGCCGTCGCCCGACTGTTCGAGGCTCGTCGCCCCATTCGACCCGCCTTCTTTCGACGGCATTTTTTCAAAACGTTATTTTTCGTCTTCGCGACCCTGTTCACCGGTTATAAATTCGAATTGCACACGAGGGAGGGCCTGGCGTTTGCCATCGCCCGTTGGACCAACGGTGACGTTTATTCCGATAAGGTACGCACGCCGTTGTCAGTTGACAAAAAAAAAAAAAAAATTGGGTCTTTCACACTTACGGTAACGGTCTTGTTATTTTTAGTGCACAATTTGGATGCCGGATTTTATGACGAGAGCCTTGAGACCGCCTGTTGACTGTTCAATTTGTCGAGATGTTCACAGCATTGATCGAGTTTCCAACATTTCGCCTAAGGAGTTCGAGGATAAGTAAGTTTTTCGAGTGTTTTTGACGTTTTTCGCACCGTTCTTTCTTCACAATGTGGGTTTGGGGGAGCACAGCGCACGTTACCCGCTTTTTAAAGAAGCTCACACCGAAACTCTTAAGAGGTTGATTAAAAAAAAAAAAAAAAAGAGAGAGACGTTTGCATAATGCTCATAAAGGGCTAAAAGGAAGCGTCAGCCTTTTCGCTCTCTTTTATTTGTCGAATAAGAGCCTCCAGTCAAGTACGTCAAATTGAAGACTCTTCAACGAAAAATACGTACCTACCTAATCTTCTCGAAGAAATTTCTACTAAAGCCACCCTTTTCTTCTATTCAGCCACTCCAACAGTGCCGTTACCAGCATTGCATTAAAAAATCATAAGGCACTCACGCATTAAAACACCCACACCCTCCCTTCCACCCTTCCACCAACGCACCACCGCCTGTCATAAATCATTGGGGTAAACTTGATGGAATTTACAAGAACTCGTTTAAACTTTTACACGATTATTTACCCCAAAAAAATATCCAAAGCAATCAATATCCGCAAGAATATAATCCGATTTGCTCGCTCTCCCACTCTTCACCCACTCCTTCGACCTTTGAGTGGATTCTTTTTTGGAAGTTATATCTTTTTTGGAAGAAAGCGGAAAAGTTCTAATCAGAGGGGAAATGAAAGGAAAGGAAAAAGACTCCCTTCTGAGAATCACTCTGAACTTTTGAAAATTACTGTGAGTCACACGTTACTTTTCAAGAGGCGGATTTTACTCTCAGTCTCTCACATCAACCCTGCTTTACAGTCATATTTGTTTGAATTAAAATGATGGTGTTTGGTTTAAATTCGTTAAAATGATCGATTTTCTTTTTTCCAAAAGGCATTCGAGGAATATCGTTCGTCTCCCTCACCCCGCGCCGTTTAAACTGTGTCTCATGTTAATGGAAAGTGCGCGGCAATTTGTATAATTAAGGCCTTTCAGGAGATTTGTTTTCCCTCCTTTCCTATCACGCACGACTCCTATAGTTTAGGGGGGATGACAAGGGGGTGAGGGATTAGTTCAATTCGAATTTAATTAATTACCTAAATATCGCTAAACTGTGTCCCTCGGATGATAAGGTTTTTTGGGCTCTGCAAGGGGGGCGGGTCTGATAATGCAATTTTAGACCAAAACTTCCTGTTTAATGGGCTAATAATCATTTATTGGAAGGTAAAATGATAACCGCACCGACCATAAGACTGGTTTTAGGACAACATTTATAAGTTTCCGACAATAAAATTAATTTGATAGACTGGCCACGAGGTCTATTTGAGAAATAGCGCAATAAAAGTTCCCTTTATTCCCTCTCGTAAATCATCAATTTTTTTTTTGTTTAAATGTAGAAGTTAGTGGTAAAAGAAGGTATGCACACGTTCTCAAGACTGATATTAATCGTGCGGGTTGATGCCTACCTTTACAGCGTAAGTTGGCTCCATTCATTCTTCCCCATAAATACGACTCATACCCGGAAAGTGATCACGTTGTAATCGCGTTTTCTGACTGTGCTCCTCATGGGAATAAGCCCTCTCGGTAGGTTGGGCAGGGAGAAACCTGTCTTGACTTAGTCCGTTTTGGTGATGAAATGAGTGTCTAGAGGTCAGTGGCTAGTCTCATAAAGTCCTCCCGGTTACAGATCAATAAAGTGATTCGAGTACAAAATGCAAAACGCTCACTTTTAACCAATTTAAGGGGCAGTGGTGGCCACTCAATTGAGCATTCTCCGCACGGGACTCATACTGGTTCAAATCGAAATGCTCAGAGAAAATGACCCTGAAAATCTCTCAGTTAAGGGCGATTTTTGGACTATCAATTTTGGCTGCGTGTATCGTTCTCCTCAAATTCAGCCACGGATTAGCCCCGGATTAGGCCATATAGCCATGAATTTGCGCGTTTTCTCAACTTTGGCAGCCAAGTAGCGTTTTTATCCCGTGAGCGATGTTTCTTAATTTTCCACAAGCAGCAAATTAGCGATTTTTTAAATATTTTTAACAGGGGTTTAACACTTTTCTCAGTTTTAGCGGAAAATTAACGTTTTTCTCAAGCGTTTTCCTCAATATTAGCCGCAAAATAGGGGAACTTATTTTCACGAATTAGGATTTCTTTGGTTCACCAAACGCAATGCATGAGCGATTTTTCTCATTTTACTCGCGAATTAGCGCTTTTTCTGATTTTAGTGGCGTCGTAGCGTTTCAAACCTGTGAATTAGGGAATTTTCTCAATTTCAGTCACAAATTGGCATTTGGCGTAATTTTAGCCGTAAATTGGCGATTTTTTCAATTTTTAGCCGCGAAGTAGCAATTTTTTTAATTTAGGCTCAAAATGAACCGTTCTCTTAATTTTGAGTAGACTAATAATTTATTTTCTAAAAATTACCCGCAAATTAGCGGTTTTTTTCACATTTTACCACCGCATTATCAATTTTATATTACTTTCATAGGTATAGATTATTGCTTCTTTTCACTTCTATTAGCCGTGAATTAGCGTATTTTTTTAACATTGCAGCCGTGCATGAATTTGCCATTCATGCAGAAGATTTAGCATCCTATTCCCTTTTTTATACTCGACTGGCGATTTTTCGCCATTTCAGTTGTGATTTTGCCAATTGTGCGCAATTTTAACCTGAAAGCCTATTTTTTTTGTCAATATTTAAAGTGACTAATTTACGTTCCTGTATTTTTAAAACAAAGTGTATTTCATCACTAGGGAAAACATAAATAAACATAAACACCGAACAATTTGCCGATGCCGAACAATTTCAACAACTTCTTGCAGTTTTTCAACGTCAACAAGAAACTCTGCTATCCCAGATTGCCGCTCAGTTTAACCCAGAACCACGATCAGTGAGTTCATTAGCTTTAGTACCACCTTTTGAAAATTTCGATAGCCACAAAGAAAAATTTATTTGCTACGTGGAACGTTTCGAGAATTACCTTGCCATGAAAAATGTCACGGACCCAGAGAAAATGGCTCAACTTCTTTGTGTTTCGATCGGTCCTGTTTATTATAATAATTTATCTGCGTTTCTTGGACCGGATAAACCAATAAAAAGTCTCAGCTATTCGGATTTACTGGACGCTTTTAAGCAGATGCTAATTCCGAAGAAAAATGTTGTGGTTTCCCAGCATTATTTTCTGAATATTTTTCAAACAGAGTCCCGGTCAATCGCGGACTACGTCGCATCCCTACAACGAGACATTGCTGAGTGTGAATTTTCAGTTCTGTGCGAATGCAAAAAATCAGTCTCAGTCACTGACGTTTTTCTACGAGCCCAATTTATCCGAGGCATTCGTGATGATTGGGTACGAGAACAACTTTTACAATCAAGTACAACCAAATTCGAAGAGATTGTTAGTAAGGCGACATCACTTGAAGCATCCCGAATTGAGTGTAAAGAACTCACCAGGAAGCCCAATTCCAGTTTCACGAACGACGACACGTATAAATTGTCACCTTCCCAATCTGTACCCGTCAGTCGAAGCCGCAATTCAGTTTCTAACTCGCGGAACAATTCTACTTCATTCCGATGCGACTCCAGGTCATCCAGCTCCAGCCGAGCACGATCGAGAAATAGAAAAAAACCAAATTACAAAGCTCTCGGGATCGACAATTTGTGCTTCCGGTGTGGCAAAAAAAATCATCGGATCAACGAGTGTCGTATCGAACGACATAAGGCTAAATGCAACTCATGTGGCAAAGAAGGCCACATAGCTCGTGTGTGTATCAAAACCCTGATGGGTGAGTCTCAGAATTCCGTCGAACCAGTTCAAAACGTTTCCAGTCCTTACGGAATAAATTTGCTTACTCCGGCATCGCCTCAAATCTTCGAGTTATTCGGGATAGGCTCAGATTCCGACAAATATATGATCTCCGTTTCGATAAATAATCGCTCTCAGCGTTTTGAGGTCGATTCTGGCGCAAAATTCTCGATGCTGAATGAAGCCGATTTTCAGCGCTTAAACTTGCCACTTAAACTTCAAACTCCAAATATAGCATTCCGATCATATTCTGGCGATATTATTCAACCAATCGGTAAAGTTCAAGTTCAAGTTTCGTTTAAAAACAAGAGAAGTGATTTAAAGAAGAAGTGATTTATACATCGTACCTAATGGTCACTCTGCTCTCCTTGGCCGCTCATGGATCAGGAGTCTTAAAATCAACCTACACGAAATCGATTCTGAAAATCTCTTAATTTCCTCTGCAAACAGTATTTCGCCTGTTGATCTCATTCCTAAGATTTATCAAGAATTTGCCCCCATCTTCGAGGAAAAAATTGGTTGCACTCCAAATTTCGAAGTCAATCTCCAGTTAAGAGTGGGAGTCAAGCCAATTTTCACAAAAGAACGCAATGTTCCATATTCTTTGCGCCAAAAAGTTGAGAAGGAACTCGATTCCCTTGAATCCAGTGGCATTATTACACCTGTTACAACAAGTGATTGGGGATCTCCTATTGTCGTCATTCCTAAAGCAGACGGAGGAGTAAGGATATGCGTCGACTATAAATGTGGCGTAAATGAGCGTCTTGTTAAAGCAAGTCACCCCATCCATCGAGTCGAAGACGTATTGAACAATCTGCGTGATTCCCGTTATTTTTGAAAGTTAGACTTATATAAAGCTTACTTACACATCAAAGTGGACCACGAAAGTTCCCTCATTCAAACCATCACAACGCACAGAGGAACATACAGAATGAATCGTCTCAGTTTTGGTGTAAAAACCGCACCTTCTGAGTTCAAAAGAATATTATCACAAATTTTACAAGGACTTAGAAAAACAGAGCATTATTTCGACGACATCATCGTCCATGGTGCATCACTTCAAGAGTGCCATGAGAATATTCGAGCGTGTTTGAAGCGACTGTCACAATTCGATCTCCATCTCAATAAAAACAAATGCCAATTTTTCGAACAAAAAATCGAGTATTTAGGCCATATAATAGAGTTCAATAAAATTAGAACAAATCCAAACAAGGTGCGTGCTGTTAACGAAATGCCTCGACCTCGCAACGTTCAAGACATTCGACGTTTTCTTGGGCTTGTCACTTATTACTCGCGTTTTATTCCGCATTTCTCTTCAGTTTCGGCTCCACTTCGGCGTCTTCTAGAAAAAAATCATCGATGGCATTGGTCAACTTCATGCGAATCTGCCTACCTTCGTCTGAAAAAGGAACTTTCGAGCGATACTGTATTGACGCCGTACGACCCTGATTTACCTCTTATTCTCACTTCCGACGCTAGTCCGGATGGAATCGCTGCTGTCATCAGTCACAAAGTTCAAGGAGTGGAACGGCCAATAGCTTATGCTTCACGATCTCTGACCCCTTCTGAGAAAAATTACAGCCAGCTTGACCGAGAAGCGCTGGCCATCATATTTGCAGTTAATCGTTTTTATAATTACGTTTATGGACGACATTTTTTCCTAGTTACCGATAATGAACCGCTGACTCGAATTTTTCATCAAAATAAAGCCTTACCACAAATGACGTCATCAAGACTTCTTCGGTACGCGTCTTTTCTTTCTGGTTTTGACTATACCGTTCAATTTAAAAAAGGCGTCGACAATAAAAATGTTGATTGTTTATCTCGGACAACGCAATTACAATCGGCAGACTCTACGGACGATCTGGGTCTAGAGGTAAACCAGTTGTTTACTGACACAATTTTCCAAATTTCCAGCCCAAAAATCACCTACGATTCTATCAAAACGGAAACAAAGAAGGATGTCAAATTAAACGCGATAATTAATAAACTGATGTCCCATCCAGCCGATTCGGAATATACGCTTCACAACGGCGTACTTTTTCGAGGTGATCGAATCATTATACCTTCGTCCTTGAGAACACAAATACTTCAAGAACTTCACGAGACCCACATGGGTATTATGAGGACGAAACAGTTGGCTCGCCGGTACGTTTTTTGGACAGGCATCGACAGCGACATTGAGCGCATGATCAAGAGCTGTACAGAATGTGCTAGCACCCGTTCAAATCCACCGATTGCTCCTATTCACCCTTGGGAGGAACCCAACAGCAATTGGGAACGCGTCCACATGGACTATGCGGGACCTTTCCAGGGCCATTTTTTCCTAATTTGCGTAGATGCCAGGTGAAAATGGGCCGAAATTCGAGCTATTAAAACTGCTCCAACCAGCTCAATTACGATTTCTCTGCTTCAAGACATATTTTCCTTCCACGCTTTTCCAAATTTTCTCGTATCAGACAACGCATCAATATTCATCAGTGACGAATTCAAGAGTTTTTGTTGCAATAACGGCATCTTCCAAAAATTGATCGCCCCTCAACATCCATCCACGAATGGGCTTGCGAAGCGATATGTACAGACGCTAAAACGTTGGCTTCGTGCCTCAGCTTATGACCCTACCCCCATGCAAGACAAAGTACGCTCTATCCTCATGCGATACAGAGCAACTCCACTTGCTTCCGGAAAGACACCAGCAGAAATTTACTTTAACCGACCAATGCGCATTCGACTCGACGCAATTTTTCCATCCCCACTGAAAACATCTCGGAAACAAATTTCTAGCCGCACGCGTCAATTTCAAAAGGGGGAGAGACTCCAGATTCGACGATCATCCCGGCAAAGACGAATACCTGCCCGATTTCAGGACTATCAATTATAATTTTTGTAGTGATTGTTATGTCTTATTGTTCCTATCCATGTTCTAATATAAGTGGGGGAGACTGTCATGATCGTACTCATTCCTCACTCCAACTCCACATAGACGCCCCTCTGATTGTCATTCTACACTTGCAATTGTTTCCTTTTAAGCCATATGTGTCTTTTCTTTTTATCCCTTAGTTCCTTTTGATGATTCAAATAATATGATATAAAAACTATTCAAAACTCGTGTCTCCGTGTTTTATCCCTCATTAATACACAATAGATACCGATAGAGAATTTCTCGAATTTTCGATGGAAGCGTTGTATGGTTCTGATTTCATTGCTTCTAGCTTCATTTGTCTGGGGGTGGCCCGGAGCTATGAGGCCATGTGAATAAATGCCGTTCGTTGTACAAAAGAGTTGAAATTCTTGGCTTGTGAAGATACTAGCGTTGTCGGATACCATTACTTCAGGAAGCCCGTGAGTGCTGAAAATGTCTTTAAGAATTTCGATAGTAGATTTTGATGTTGGGTTTGTTTTCATTAGCCGTATTTCCGGCCATTTCGATTTGGCGTCAATTGCAAGGAATATGTAAAACCCATCTTTAGGACCTGCAAAATCAATGTGTAATCGCTGAAAATTTGATTCAGGCTGTTCCCACGGGTGTAATGGAGCCTTTATTGGTTCCGAAGCTGAAGATGCACAAGCCTGGCAAGACTTGACGAAAAGTTCAATATCCCTATCAATATTTTTCCAATAGCAGTAACGTCGTGCAAGGCTTTTCATTTTTGAGATTTTTGTATGAGTAATATGGAGCTGAATAAGTACGTCATTTTGTAAGGAGGAAGGAATTACTACTCGGTGACCTCGAAAAATTACTCCATCTTGAAGCGTATAACTGCCGTCCTGTAGGTCGCCCTTTTGGAAGTTTTGAAGGAGAACTGAAAGCTCTTTGTCCGCTTTAATTGCCGAGGCTATAGCTTGAGCATTGATGGTTCCCGATGAAATTTGGTTTATTGTCTGATGATGAACGATGTCGTCTTCATTGAATTTTGATGTCGTGAGCGGTAAGGGGGATCTGGAGAAATAATCGACGTGGACGTTTTCATCGTGTTTCTTATGTTTCACTTCGTACTGGAATCCACTGAGGATAGTGGCGTACCGGAGAAGACGTGACGTTGAGAGGGGGGGGGGGTAGTTTGTTATTTTGATGAAAAATATGGGTCAGTGGTCGATTATCTGTTATGAGTGTGAACTTGCGGCCACAGAGGTACATGTAAAATTTGTTTACCGCGAAAATAATGGCAAGAGCTTCCCTGTCCTACTGACTATAATTCGTTTCTGATGACGTTAGTGATCTAGACGCAAAAGCGATGGGTCGATCTTGATCGCCGAGGGAATGTGATAAAATTGCTCCAATGCCAGTTGGGCTGGCATCACAAGTCAGAATTATGGGAAGATCAGGGTTGTAGGGAATGAGGACCCGGTCACTGGCGATTTCTTTTTTAATTTTCTGGAAGGCGGAATTACAGGATTGACACCAAAGAAATCGTCGATTTTTTCGAAGAAGCTGGCGCAAAGGATGATTCATTGACGACAAATTTGGTATAAATTTAGAGTAGTATGTTGCCATGCCTAAAAATCTTCTGACATCGTCGATGTTTTCAAGACGTGGAGCGTTTACTATCGCTCGTACTTTGTCTGGACACTTTTTAATTCTGTTATGTTCGACGATGTATCCTAGGTATGAAATGGAGGTTTTAAAGAACTGGCACTTGTCTTTATTTAAATGTAGATCGTATTGACGTAAACGCTTTAGACAATTTATCAAATTTTTGTAACAGCATTCCATGGAAGACCCGTAGACGATGATGTCATCAAAGTAGGCTAGAACGCCATGGAGCCCGCTCAAGATTTGGTCCAGAATCCTGTGAAATTCAAATGGAGCTGTTTTGACGCCGAACGAAAGACGTTTCATAGCGAATGTACCGCGGTGTGTTGACATCGTTTGGATTAATTGACTTTCTTTGTCGACTACTACGTTTAAATAAGCTTTATATATATCCAAAGTGCAAAACACGAGCATCACGAAATTGATCCAAAATTTCATCAATTTTTGGGATCGGATAATAGGCGTCTTGTAATTGTTTATTGACAGCGATTTTATAATCGACGCAGAGACGAACTTGATTGTTGGGTTTTGGGATCGGAACAAGTGGTCACTATGGTCCAGTCACTATGGTCGACTTGATATATTATGTCATTTTCGATTAAGTTCTGTAGTTCTTTGTCGACCTGGTCTTGTAATGCGAAGGGAATGTTCCGAGCTTTAACAAATATGGGCTTTGCGCTTTTGCGGAGGTGTAGGGAACATGTAAAATTAGGAATGCTTCCCACTTTTTGTTCGAAAATGTCGGCAAAGTTTCCACGATTGATTGTAATGACGGTACTTAAGGACAGAATGAATCGTATTGAGACTTCTGTGGAGTCTGTCGATGTCCTGGAGATTGATTCGGAAGCGACGAATCAATATACGACCTAAAATGGGAGTGAAATTGTCTGGAACGATGAATATTACTTCGGTCCGTTTTATATCGTTGTATTCAACGGGGGTTGTTATGTATCCATGATGTTTAAAGACACCTTGCGTATACGAACGAAATTTTATGTCGGTGTGCTTGACTGTTTCGTGGGGCAAAAGTCTATGAAAATCACTTTCCGGCAGTAAGGTGAATGCAGCTCCGGAATCTACTTCGAATTTTTGATGTTTTGCAGCAATATTTTGCTGCGTCGTTCAATAAAAAAGAAGGGTAAGACGAAAAAAATGTCAAAAATGTTATTTATACCCGAGAGTTCGTCGAACATATCGGAATTCGAGTCGCCAGTGTTCACAGAATTCAAAATATTGACGGTTGAATTTGGTTTATGTTGTAGGAGTTTTAAGCACACCTTCCTAACGTGACCGATCCGAGAACAGTGTGTGCAACGTAATTTGTGTTTGGCGATGCGACAGATAGTCGATCGGTGACCAATTTTTCCGCATCGAAGGCAAGTATTTTGTATTCCAAGTGCTTTGAAATCAACTCGATGTTGTCTTTGAGAATTCGAGGAAGAAGATGAGGATGAACTGGTGTTTTCATTGTGTAGGCTTCGACGGGGTGTGGGTTTACGGGTCGTCGGTCGTGCTCTTTGCCTTAGAAATTTTGCTTACATCATGAGTTCCGCGTGACATTTCGTGACTGTGGATTTCGGCTGCTTCGAGTGCAAGAGCTGAGTTAGCTAAAGTTGTAAACGGAGTGTCTTCGGATTGTAATAGTTTGGCTCGTATGTTATCATTCCTGAGACCACGGATGAACTGAGCCCTAAGGAAAATATCGGCAACAGTCCGCTTACAGTTGCATTCGAAATTGCATGTAGACGAGAGACTTCAGAGCCCTGTAATGAAATCAGCTATGGACTCGTCATCGTTCTGATTTCTACTGAGGAATCGGTGCTGTTGAACAATATTGTTCGTATTCGGACGTAAATGATGTTCTAAAATATCAACTAATTCGTCGTAGGTCTTGGTGGATGGGTCAATGGGTGTTAAAAGCGAGCTCAATATATTATAAATTTTTGGACCAATATGGTGAAGGAGTTCATTCTGCCGACGACCTTCATCAACAGAAATACCTCTGAGGACGAACCAGTTTTCGAGCCTCTTCCGATATTGACGAAACGTTTCTTTGGTGTCGTCAAAGATGTCGAAGTGCATCATTTGCGTTTCGGTCGGTTTGGCGAGGTGACGAATTAAGATGCTGTTCTGTTCCATCATGTTATTCATTATTGATATTAGAGCGTCAGCCATTTGCAAATTGCCGATTAGCACTTTACTGGCCTTAAGGATTTAACGAAACTGGGGACACGGTGTATTTTCCTCTTTTTAGCTGCGAATTTTCCTCAAGAGAGCGCGGATTTTCTCAATTTTAGCCACCAGACTAGCGCCTTCGGGGCTCAATCGAATATTCAGCTCGCACACTCTTTGCTGATATCACTTGCAGCGTTATATTCTCGAGGTCGGATAGACTGAAGTTCGTAGAGAGGAGCATAATCGCCTATACCTAACCTAAACATTCTCATTTTTCGTTGTAAAGGTTGTAGAAAGACGGGGTACAGTTGATATAGTTATGAAGAAAAAGCCAAAACACCCGTCGAAGTCTTCAATTATTTATTTTCGCCTACGTTTCGCTATGCTCCTAGCATCCTCAGGGCTCCAAAGTCCAAAATGTTAAAAAGTTCCAGGCCGTTAAAAACAAAAGGCTCACATTCTAAATACACCTGATGTATAAATGAGAGACCTTGTTAAATAATTAAAACCATTTTAAATACCCACAATTAACGAAATTAAATGAAGAAATTAAAACCCCCCTCCCCCACGACAAATTAGGTTAACAAAAGAAAAAAGAGAAAAAACTTTAATTTGTCATGGGGGGAGGGGGTTTTAATTGCTTCACTTAATTGCGTTAATTGTGGGTTTTTTAAATGGTTTTAATTATTTAACAAGGTCTCTCATTTATGCATCAGGTGTGTTTAGAATGTGAGCCTTTTGTTTTTAACGGCCTGGAACTTTTTAACATTTCGGACTTTGGGGCCCTGAGGATGCTAGGAGCATAGCGAAACGTAGGCGAAAATAAATAATTGAAGACTTCGACGGGTGTTTTGGCATTTTCTTCATAACTATATTCTCATTTTACTGTATTCAAGCTTTTCGGTGGCCCTGTCTGATAGAGGGCCCGGGGCGACCCCCCCAACCACCGGCACGGGGGTGCTGCGTGGGGTCTAAAGTCCAAGAAAACAGCTGGACGTCCACAGACCTTTTCGGGCTTCTTATAACTAAAAATTATGGCTTCCCTCTTGCGACTCCCCTTTCCGATCCACACAACGTATTTGAAGAGTTATGTCGTCTCCCTTCCGGCTGCTCCGCCGAGTGATAATTTTTGTTGTTCTTACGGACATTAGTTTTCCACGACAAAAGTGACCCCTGTACGGATGAAATCAAGATTAAAAAAAAAAAAAAATCAAAATGAAACAAAAACGTAAGCGAGCCATCCACGTTTGACGTATACCTAAGGCCTGAGTTGAATCAGGAGTTTCGCGCCAATGATGCAGTAAAAAGCTAATTCACGGCTAAAATTGCAAAATGGCGTTCGCAGTTCACAGCTAAAATTGGGAAAAAGCGCTGATTTACGCTATACAAATTGAGGCCAACCACTAACCAGTATATTCAGAAAAAAAAACACTTTTAGTAATAATTCGTCGCCAAAATGTAGAAAACGCCAATTCACGATTCCAGGAGGAAACTTGGAGACTGAAAATAAAGGAATAGCGCAAACTCATTGAGAAAAAGCACTAATTCGTGGCTAAAATTAAGATAAAGTGCTAATTCACTATACCAAAATTGAGAAAAAGGGCCAGTTCGCGTACTAAAGTTGAGAAAAAGCACTCATTCGCTGCAAAAATTGAGTAAAAATGCTAATTTGCGCAATTAAAATGATATTCTAGAGCTAATTCACCGCCAATATGAAAAGGTGCTATAAATGACGGCTAGCATCAACAATTTGAAAAAAAAAAAAAAAAACACTAATTCCCTCAATGAAATTGAAACAAACCGACAATTCACGAATCATGTTGAGAAAAGTTTCTATAATTCACTTCTAAAATGAAATAAAATGGGCTGATTCGCGAATAACATTGATAAAAGCGTTCATTCGCAGCTACAGTCGATGCATGCAAAAAGTGCTAATTAGCATATAAAATTGAGAAACAGTGCTAATTCACAATCAAAATTTGGGAAAAGCTCTCATTTGCAGCTGAAATTGATAATTAAGACGAAAAAGAAGTTGACAAAAAGTGACGATCAAAAGTAAAACAAAAACAAAAAACACTGATTTACAGTTAGAATTGAGCATTAGCACTAATTCCCGTGCTAAAGTTGTGGAACAGCGGTCATTCGCTGCTAAAATCTATATAAATCGCTAATTCACTCGACAAAATTGAGACAACCGGTGTACCTACTAATTGACAAAAACGTTAATTTGGGGGTAAAATTAGGGATGGAATCGGGCCGGGCCGGGCTTCGACTCAAAATCGGCCCGGCCCGAGGCCAAACGTTTGCGGCCCGGCCCGAGGCCAAACGTTTGCGGCCCGGCCCGAAGCCCGGCCCGAATTCGGGCCGATTTTCGGGCCGGGCTGGGCCAAGCCCGAGTTTTTTACGCTTGCATAAATAGAGCATAAATCTGCACTCCAATGCAATGGCTAAAAAGCCCGCATTCCACCAATCACATGTACTTCGAGAGCGAGGAAAAAACACCAAATATGTGAGGGAGAAGAATTGTTCACAAAAGCACGCCTTTGCCTTGAACAAACGCTCGCTGTGTGGCTGTTGAGCTTTTTCGGTTCACACACTCTGGTGGACATTTCTCCCACAAGTCGACAACCTTTTAGCGCTACAGGGGGTTGGGGGGTTGGACTAGACTCACGGCTCCAAGGGTAGCACAATAAGCTACCTATAGGCTTCCTTGCTAAGGGGAAATTGCCCCCGCCCTCCAGATGAGATTGACCAGACGTAGACTTGAGCTTTTTGGTGAAAAGAGGTAATCTCTCCATGTTTAAAGAGTTTTTATTTCTTAATTTGTGACCGTGGTTTCGGTCGACTGTACCATCTTCAGATAAGGTTTAGGGCGTAAAAACCACTCTCGCCACATGACTTTTACTAAAACGAGCCGTGATCACAGGCTACACATGAGCCTGTCGGATTAGCCTGTGACCAATGCTCGTTTTACTGAAAGTCGTGTGAAGAGGGTGGTTCTTACGCCCTAAACTTTGTCTGAAGATGGTTTAGCTCTAGTGGACCGAAACGATGGTCACGAATTAATAAAGACACTTCAAATGTGGAGAGATTAGCCTTTTTCATTACTCCTTACTCATTACTCCTACTCATTACTCCTTTATTTAGATCGTTCTCGGAAATAAATTAATTTATTCGAAATGAGTTCAACCTCGGACGGTTTTATCACAATCACCACACCATCTAACAAAAGACAAAAAGTGAGCTCGGTAAAAACGCCGGTTCCCCTTTTGAATAAGTTCGACGCGTTATCGGATAACGACGACGACTCAGAGAGTACCAGTGTCATGGACACAGACGCCGGAAATCCGAGTAAATCGGAAAATAAGAAAGTCAAATTCCTGCCGCCCATAGTCATGTTCTCTCAGTTTAAGAATCATTCCGTGATGATGAATAAGCTGAAGCCGCATCACCAAGGCGAATTGGAATTCTGTCGGGACAGAATTCTTGTCTACGTGAGCAGAAAGGAAGATTTTGCTTTTTTTCGAGATTATCTCTTAACTGCAAACATAGAATTCTTCACGTACACGACGAAAGAAGAAAGAGGCCCCCCGTTACGTTGTTCATTTGCCTCATCACGTGACTCCGGAAGAAATTAAAGATGATCTTTTATTAAAGGGATTAAAGACCGAAAAAGTGTTTCAGTTCACTAGCAAATCCAAAGACGGTGTCACTTTGACGGCTTACCCCACCTTCGGTATTTATTTTTCAACGGACACCAAGCCATCAGATGTCTTGTCCGCAAGATCGATCCTTCACTGCCGAGTAAAATGGGAAAAGTTCAAAAGTAAGCTCACACCCCTACGATGTTACCGTTGTCAAGCCTACGACCATGTTGCAACCAATTGTAATCGTGTCGTTAAGTGTTCCAAATGTGCGGGAAATCATGACTCTCGTAAGTGCTCAGTGGACGTCATGAATTCGAGTTTGTTGAAATGTGCCAACTGTGGTGAAAAGCACAGTGCATTCGACAAAGCCTGCCCGTTTTACACGGCACACGCAGAACGAAAGCAGAAAAGACTGAGCCCCGGCAACCCTGTCAGGAGCCCCCCTATGTTCAATAAGAGGCACTTTCCGTCCCTCCCATCTCGAACTGCATCAGCACCACCACAGCCACAGCTTCGATCTGCATGGACCCCAGGTCCTTTGGACTCGTCTAGTAATATTTTATCTTCATTGTTAAATCTAGTTAGTCAGCTTAATTTAACTTCCGTATTAACCAAAGTCCAGCAAATAATAACACAATTTCAATCGGCTCCAGATATGGCTGCTAAGTTAACAGTTCTATTAGAAGGTCTCTTTTCCTTTTTAAATTAAGATGCAGTCTCATAATCAAACCCTCTCATCAGTTTCTTTTCTGCAATGGAATTGTTGCACCAGTAAAAATAAATTAGAGGAACTCTGTTCTCTACTTAAAACATTACAAATAAGAATTTGCTCGTTGAACGAAACTCGTCTGGATAGAACAAAACGTTTAAACATTCCCGAATTTGCGGTCTATAGAAATGATCGTGACAGTAGAGGGGGAGGAGTGGCTCTTCTCATTCATAATTCGCTTTCGCACTCTGAACTAAGATTGCCTCAATTAAATTCTATCGAGGCAATTGGCGTCACCGTACATGCTGCCAGTTCGCACTCTCATATAATTTCTGCTTATAGGCCGCCAACGTGAAATAATTTCAAGAAGGATTTACAATCTCTGTTAGCTTTAGGTCCGCGAGTACTTATTTTGGGTGATCTGAATGCCACAAATGTGTCATGGCACTGCGCACGCAACAATACTGCTGGTAAATTGCTCTTAAGTATGTCATTAAAAATGGCTTTCGACATACATGCACCAGTCGCACCGACACACTATCCTCCTGCAAATAGAAGACCAAGTGTAATTGATCTAGTTCTCAGCAAAAACGTCAACAATATTTCCTCAATAGAAAGTCTATCTGCTCTAAATTCTGATCACAATCCTATTTCGTTTAAAATAAGTGATAGATTCTCCACAGGGAGTAGTACAAACAAATTCAACTTCCGTAAGGCAGACTGGAAGGGTTTCAAAAATTACATTAACTCACGTATCAGCCCTAATCCCCCAATTTCTAGTGAGTCAGATTTGGACCTTGCTGTTGAACAGTTTACCAAGCTTGTCCTACAGGCCGCTGATCAAAACATACCTCGGTGTTCCCCCCCGTCAAACAAAACACTTCCATCCCATATTCTAATGCTTATTAATATGAAAAACTATTTTAAAAAATACAGTCAAAAATCAAATAACCCTACATTCAAAAAAATGGTCAATCTTCTTCAAAATACTATTAAAGCCTTGATTAGGAATATCAGAAATTTAAATTGGCACTCCTTCCTTTCTTCGCTTAAGCCTACTAATTCAGCTTTTTGGAGGGTTACTAAGTACTTCAGTAGGGGTAAGTCCAACCGTGTAATACCAACTATCACGGAAAACAATGTTCAGCTTTCATCGTCGCTTGAAAAAGCCAACGCTTTTGCAAAGCACTTCGAGCACGTGCCAAGAACTACTCAGTCTCTCAGTTCCGCGAATCACAACAATGTAGTCAACAGGGGTGTCCTTGATTCCTAAAAACAGCTAACCACGCTCCTACTGAGGTAAAACTTGTTACTCCTAAAGAAGTTTCTCTCTGTATTAAGGCTCAGCCTAGTAATAAATCTCCCGGCCACGACACGATAAGCAACATTCTTTTAAAACAACTCCCACGAAAAGCCTTGGTATTTTTATCAAAATTATTCAATAAAATATTGTTTTTAGGGTACTTCCCGAAATTCTGGAAAATGGCTAAAGTCATTGTTTTGCACAAGCCTGGCAAAAATCCCTCGCTGCTATCAAGCTACCGTCCTATCAGTCTCCTGCCCACTCTCAGCAAGGTATTCGAAAAATTAATCCAATCCCGGCTACTAAGCTATACTGTTGCATCCAACATATTATGTAACGAACAATTCGGGTTTCGAGCTGGTCACTCGACTCAAGCACAGCTGTGCCGAGTTGTGGACGACGTCACTCATCGCTTCAACGAGCGTAAACACACGGGAATGGTTTTACTTGACGTCCAAAAAGCATTCGACACAGTTTGGCATTATGGCTTGCTATATAAATTAATAAAACTTAACTTCCCTGTTTATCTCATCAAAATTATTGTAGCTTACCTCAGGGACAGGAAATTCTTTGTGACTGTAAACACAGCCAACTCCTCGTTGCACATTTGCAGCGCTGGAGTTCCCCAAGGATCTATTCTTGCACCACTCTTGTTCGTTTTATTTATTAACGACATTCCCACATCACCACACGTAAATATAGCGCTTTTCGCGGATGATACTGCAGTTTACACGTCTTCCTGGAGAGTAGACACTATAGTTCACAAAAAATATAAGAGGTTGCAGAGAGGTGAGGGGAAATTTATAGTAGAGTAAGAGAGGACTCACCGTTGTTGCGCTCAACGTCAAACCAGACTATTTTAGTGTTGGTCGTCGTTTTATTGGAAGGGCTATCCCACACTATTCAACCGCGACGGTGGGGATATTTGGTATCCTCACAAACTTAAGAACCCTTTTTCAATAGTTTTTGTATAAAGCTGGAGGTTTTTTTTTGAAAATTTTTCCCCTCCCTTCACCTTGAATTCAAAATTTAATTAATCTTAGCTTTTAAATATCATAGCGAAACAACATAGTTAATACTGAATGTTTCTGTGTATTCTGATGTATTTCATCTGTCAACAATACCTGCACAATAAAATTTCTACCTACCTACAATGAGACGATCAATGAGATTGAAAAACGCTCGTCTCCAGGAAATTCCGCACTCGCGTATGATCTTGCTTTCCTACATAAGTCGTCGAAAAAGCGAGAATTTTCAATAGTGATGAGCAAAAATGGTCTTGGTCTTCTCGCGAGACTCTTGCAGCAAGACCAAGACTAAGACGCAAGACCAAGACTCTCTAACGGCTGCAAGACCAAGACTTTCTACAAGACCGTACGAACGAGTCTTGCGCAAGACCAAGACTGTGTTGCAAGAGTCTTGCAAAAGAAGTTCTGCTTTTAAAAACCGAATTTTGTGGGTTTTGCTCGTCCAAGAACACATTTTGCTGATTTGGCTCCTTTAAAACCTAGTTTTGGCGATTTTTGCATCATCAAAAACACATTTTCGTGGCTTTAGCTCTTTATTTGTTCTAGGAAGAAAACGAAGGAATGAAGGAAGGGAGAAGGTTTTCGGTTGGTTCCAAAAAGAACGACATTTTGTGATTTTGGATTTTTCTAACCCAAATTTCACCGGAAATTTTCAGTCTGCCATAACAAAAGTCTCAGAATTGGCACCTTCAAAATCCAATTTCACAGATTCTTGCCATTTTGGACCCCGCAATTTCGCGAATTTACCCGTTATTAAATACCAAATTACGTAGTTTTAGCTCTTATTGAAATCAGTTTTTTTGCAGATTTCGGCTCTTCAGAAAACTTATTTCGCTCTTTTCAAACCCCAAGTCCTGGATTTGGCTCAATTCAAACCCAAATATAAATGCCCCAATTTTTGTATATTTAAACTCTTTCAAAACGTAATTTCGTGAATTTGGCTCCTTCAAAAATTCACAGATGTTTGCCATATAAAAACAAACGTGAGTTTAGCTCTTTCTGAAATCTATTCCCACGTGTTCGGCCATTTATAAAAACTAAATAGTCGAAAAACGAAAAAAACAAATTTCGTGATTTTGGCGCTCAACCATATTTTCGCTCTTCCACAACCAAATGTCACCGATTTTGCCCCTTTGATACCAAACTTCACGGATTTTAGCCATTTAAATTTCCAGCCATTCTAATTTCGCGCATTTTCATTATTAAAAAAAAAAAAAAAAATTTTGTGGCCTTTGTTCTTTCTGGAATCAGTTATACAGATTTCGCTGTTTCGAAAACCAAATGTTGCTCTTTCAAAAAAGAAATTCACAGATTTGGCTGGTTCAAATACCAAATGTCGTCATTTCGGCCATCGGCTCTCATAAACGTCAGTTTCGTGGAAGTCCGCTCTTTCATAGTCACATTTTGCGAATTTGGCTCCTAAAAACTCCAGTTTTTGGAAGTTTTGCTATTTCAAAAGCCATATTCACATCCGCGCGTTAAAACTCAATTTCTTGGATTTGGCACCTTAAAACCAATTTCGGGGATTTACGCTTTATTAAAATCAGCTGTTCCTTTACCAGATGGACAGGTTTGGTTCGTTCAAAAAAGTAATTCAGCTCATTTGAAACCCAAATTTCGTTATTTTTGCCTTCTCAAACCACGCATGGTTGCAGAAGGGTGGGACAGGTTACATTTTTTTCAGTATACGGCGGATATGAAGGAAAAATACGAAGAACATCCAAAAATATCGGAGGTGGGGATAAATGAATAAAACTGAAAAAAAGAAATTTTTCATTTCATAAGTCCCGAACTAGGTTGTTTTTGAGTTGTTTTTTCGGTATGCAATGCAATTGTTTTCTTCAAAAAGAACAACAAAAACAAAAAACGAAAGACAGACCACTCGAAGTAAATACGAAAAAAATTAAATCAACAAAGCAAGACCAGCAAGACTCTTGCAGCAAGACCAAGACCTTCGAGTCTTGGTCTTTGTCTTGCTTTGCTCATTACTAATTTTCAAGATAAAAGTTTATGTGGGTTTTACAGTTATTTCAGGGGTGAAACATGAAAAAAGATCGTACGCACGTGCAGAATGTCCTGGAGATTTAAATGAGGCCTTGATATCCAGGATTGGTGCAGAAATACGGAATAATTTTACGGAGCCTACAATTTTCCGATTTTCGTGGTGATAATTTACGTGATGCCGAGTAGGCGACGTATGCTTGGAGGGGGTCCAGGAAACACACGTACAAGTCTCCCATAACCGCGTACAGTTGAACAATTAACAGTGAATTTTACGTCCTGTTTCTCCACAAAAACTGCCAGCACAATCGACAGACCAAAGCAGTGGCGATACGAACGATCCATGCGCTTGGAGATTGAGCGCTGGTTGTCGTATGCTCTGAGAAAACCCCTTGATTGTGAGTTAGAGGCTTCAACAGACAAAAAAGCAAGAACGTAGCGGGAGCCCCCTCCCCCGCCAATCATACCCCTACAAAGTAACGACATGCGTGCGAAATTTAATGTCCCCTCCCAAAAATGTTTTTTTTTTTGGCATGGACCGGAGAGTCATTAGCCATGGTGTTGATTATTTATTGAATGATGTTTAATGTATTTTTTTTTTTTTTTGAACGTTTGACTGTGATATGGCTAAATGGAAATACTGTTGGCCTGGATGTAGACGAGAGACTTCAGAGCCCTGTAATGAAATCAGCTATGGACTCGTCATCGTTCTGATTTCTACTGAGGAATCGGTGCTGTTGAACAATATTGTTCGTATTCGGACGTAAATGATGTTCTAAAATATCAACTAATTCGTCGTAGGTCCTGGTGATGGGTCAATGGGTGTTAAAAGCGAGCTCAATATATTATAAATTTTTGGACCAATATGGTGAAGGAGTTCATTCTGCCGACGACCTTCATCAACAGAAATACCTCTGAGGACGAACCAGTTTTCGAGCCTCTTCCGATATTGACGAAACGTTTCTTTGGTGTCGTCAAAGATGTCGAAGTGCATCATTTGCGTTTCGGTCGGTTTGGCGAGGTGACGAATTAAGATGCTGTTCTGTTCCATCATGTTATTCATTATTGATATTAGAGCGTCAGCCATTTCTTTTAGCTGCTGGTCGAATTTTCCTCAAGAGAGCGCGGATTTTCTCAATTTTAGCCACCAGACTAGCGCCTTCGGGGCTCAATCGAATATTCAGCTCGCACACTCCTTGCTGATATCACTTGCAGCGTTAAATTCTCGAGGTCGGATAGACTGAAGTTCGTAGAGAGGAGCATAATCGCCTATACCTAACCTAAACATTCTCATTTTTCGTTGTAAAGGTTGTAGAAAGACGGGGTACAGTTGATATAGTTATGAAGAAAAAGCCAAAAACACCCGTCGAAGTCTTCAATTATTTATTTTCGCCTACGTTTCGCTATGCTCCTAGCACCTCAGGGCTCCAAAGTCCGAAATGTTAAAAAGTTCCAGGCCGTTAAAAACAAAAGGCTCACATTCTAAAATACACCTGATGTATAAATGAGAGACCTTGTTAAATAATTAAAACCATTTTAAATACCCACAATTAACGAAATTAAATGAAGCATTAAACCCCCTCCCCCACGACAAATTAGGTTAACAAAAGAAAAAGAGAAAAAAACTTTAATTTGTCATGGTGGGAGGGGGGTTTTAATTGCTTCATTTAATTTCGTTAATTGTGGGTTTTTAAAATGGTTTTAATTATTTAACAAGGTCTCTCATTTATACATCAGGTGTGTTTAGAATGTGAGCCTTTTGTTTTTAACGGCCTGGAACTTTTTAACATTTCGGACTTTGGGGCCCTGAGGATGCTAGGAGCATAGCGAAACGTAGGCGAAAATAAATAATTGAAGACTTCGACGGGTGTTTTGGCTCTTTCTTCATATCTATATTCTCATTTTTCTGTATTCAAGCTTTTCGATGGCCCTGTCTGATAGAGGGCCCGGGGCGACCCCCCCAACCACCGGCACGGGGGTGCTGCGTGGTGTCTAAAGTCCTAAACTAAAAATTATGGCTTCCCTCTTGCGACTCCCCTTTCCGATCCACACAACGTATTCGAAGAGTTATGTCGTCTCCCTTCCGGCTGCTCCGCCGAGTGATAATTTTTGTTGTTCTTACGGACATTAGTTTTCCACGACAAAAGTGACCCCTGTACGGATGAAATCAAGATTTAAAAAAAAAAAAAATCAAAATGAAACAAAAACGTAAGCGAGCCATCCACGTTTGACGTATACCTAAGGCCTGAGTTGAATCACGAGTTTCGCGCCAATGATGCAGTAAAAAGCTAATTCACGGCTAAAATTGCAAAATGGCGTTCGCAGTTCACAGCTAAAATTGGGAAAAAGCGCTGATTTACGCTATACAAATTGAGGCCAACCACTAGCCAGTAATATTCAGAAAAAAAACACTTTTAGTAATAATTCGTCGCCAAAATGTAGAAAACGCCAATTCACGATTCCAGGAGGAAACTTGGAGACTGAAAATAAAGGAAATTCATTGAGAAAAAGCACTAATTCGTGGCTAAAATTAAGATAAAGTGCTAATTCACTATACCAAAATTGAGAAAAAGGGCCAATTCGCGTACTGAAGTTGAAAAAAAGCACTCATTCGCTGCAACAATTGAGTAAAAATGCTAATTTGCGCAATTAAATTGAGATTCTAGAGCTAATTCACCGCCAATATGAAAAGGTGCTATAAATGACGGCTAGCATTTACAATTTGAAAAACAAAAAAAACACTAATTCCCTCAATGAAATTGAAACAAACCGACAATTCACGAATCATGTTGAGAAAAGTTTCTATAATTCACTGCTAAAATGAAATAAAATGGGCTGATTCGCGAATAACATTGATAAAAGCGTTCATTCGCAGCTACAGTCGATGCATGCAAAAAGTGCTAATTAGCATATAAAATTGAGAAACAGTGCTAATTCACAATCAAAATTTGGGAAAAGCTCTCATTTGCAGCTGAAATTCATAATTAAGACGAAAATGAAGTTGACAAAAAGTGACGATCAAAAGTGAAAAAAAAAACCGCTGATTTACAGTTAAAATTGAGAATTAGCTCTAATTCCCGTGCTAAAGTTGTGGAACAGCGGTCATTCGCTGCTAAAATCTATATAAATCGCTAATTCACTCGACAAAATTGAGACAACCGGTTAATATTGAGAAAATGGTCTCATACCAGCTACTAGCTAAAATTTGGAAAATACTTCCACGGGCGCGCCCGGGGACCGGGGCTGGCTCCACAGCTAAAATTGAGAAGAATGTGTACCTACTAATTGACAAAAACGTTAATTTGGGGGTAAAATTAGGGATGGAATCGGGCCGGGCGGGGCTTCGACTCAAAATCGGCCCGGCCCGAGGCCAAACGTTTGCGGCCCCGCCCGAGGCCAAACGTTTGCGGCCCGGCCCGAAGCCCGGCCCGAATTCGGGCCGATTTTCGGGCCGGGCTGGGCCAAGCCCGAGTTTTTTACGCTTGCATAAATAGAGCATAAATCTGCACTCCAATGCAATGGCTAAAAAGCCCGCATTCCACCAATCACATGTACTTCGAGAGCGAGGAAAAAACACCAAATATGTGAGGGAGAAGAATTGTTCACAAAAGCACGCCTTTGCCTTGAACAAACGCTCGCTGTGTGGCTGTTGAGCTTTTTCGGTTCACACACTCTGGTGGACATTTCTCCCACAAGTCGACAACCTTTTAGCGCTACAGGGGGTGGGGGGGTTGGACTAGACTCACGGCTCCAAGGGTAGCACAATAAGCTACCTATAGGCTTCCTTGCTAAGGGGAAATTGCCCCCGCCCTCCAGATGAGATTGACCAGACGTAGACTTGAGCTTTTTGGTGAAAAGAGGTAATCTCTCCATGTTTAAAGAGTCTTTATTTCTTAATTTGTGACCGTGGTTTCGGTCGACTGTACCATCTTCAGATAAGGTTTAGGGCGTAAAAACCACTCTCGCCACATGACTTTTACTAAAACGAGCCGTGATCACAGGCTACACATGAGCCTGTCGGATTAGCCTGTGACCAATGCTCGTTTTACTGAAAGTCGTGTGAAGAGGGTGGTTCTTACGCCCTAAACTTTGTCTGAAGATGGTTTAGCTCTAGTGGACCGAAACGATGGTCACGAATTAATAAAGACACTTCAAATGTGGAGAGATTAGCCTTTTTCATTACTCCTTACTCATTACTCCTACTCATTACTCCTTTATTTAGATCGTTCTCGGAAATAAATTAATTTATTCGAAAATGAGTTCAACCTCGGACGGTTTTATCACAATCACCACACCATCTAACAAAAGACAAAAAGTGAGCTCGGTAAAAACGCCGGTTCCCCTTTTGAATAAGTTCGACGCGTTATCGGATAACGACGACGACTCAGAGAGTACCAGTGTCATGGACACAGACGCCGGAAATCCGAGTAAATCGGAAAATAAGAAAGTCAAATTCCTGCCGCCCATAGTCATGTTCTCTCAGTTTAAGAATCATTCCGTGATGATGAATAAGCTGAAGCCGCATCACCAAGGCGAATTGGAATTCTGTCGGGACAGAATTCTTGTCTACGTGAGCAGAAAGGAAGATTTTGCTTTTTTTCGAGATTATCTCTTAACTGCAAACATAGAATTCTTCACGTACACGACGAAAGAAGAAAGAGGCCCCCCGTTACGTTGTTCATTTGCCTCATCACGTGACTCCGGAAGAAATTAAAGATGATCTTTTATTAAAGGGATTAAAGACCGAAAAAGTGTTTCAGTTCACTAGCAAATCCAAAGACGGTGTCACTTTGACGGCTTACCCCACCTTCGGTATTTATTTTTCAACGGACACCAAGCCATCAGATGTCTTGTCCGCAAGATCGATCCTTCACTGCCGAGTAAAATGGGAAAAGTTCAAAAGTAAGCTCACACCCCTACGATGTTACCGTTGTCAAGCCTACGACCATGTTGCAACCAATTGTAATCGTGTCGTTAAGTGTTCCAAATGTGCGGGAAATCATGACTCTCGTAAGTGCTCAGTGGACGTCATGAATTCGAGTTTGTTGAAATGTGCCAACTGTGGTGAAAAGCACAGTGCATTCGACAAAGCCTGCCCGTTTTACACGGCACACGCAGAACGAAAGCAGAAAAGACTGAGCCCCGGCAACCCTGTCAGGAGCCCCCCTATGTTCAATAAGAGGCACTTTCCGTCCCTCCCATCTCGAACTGCATCAGCACCACCACAGCCACAGCTTCGATCTGCATGGACCCCAGGTCCTTTGGACTCGTCTAGTAATATTTTATCTTCATTGTTAAATCTAGTTAGTCAGCTTAATTTAACTTCCGTATTAACCAAAGTCCAGCAAATAATAACACAATTTCAATCGGCTCCAGATATGGCTGCTAAGTTAACAGTTCTATTAGAAGGTCTCTTTTCCTTTTTAAATTAAGATGCAGTCTCATAATCAAACCCTCTCATCAGTTTCTTTTCTGCAATGGAATTGTTGCACCAGTAAAAATAAATTAGAGGAACTCTGTTCTCTACTTAAAACATTACAAATAAGAATTTGCTTGTTGAACGAAACTCGTCTGGATAGAACAAAACGTTTAAACATTCCCGAATTTGCGGTCTATAGAAATGATCGTGACAGTAGAGGGGGAGGAGTGGCTCTTCTCATTCATAATTCGCTTTCGCACTCTGAACTAAGATTGCCTCAATTAAATTCTATCGAGGCAATTGGCGTCACCGTACATGCTGCCAGTTCGCACTCTCATATAATTTCTGCTTATAGGCCGCCAACGTGAAATAATTTCAAGAAGGATTTACAATCTCTGTTAGCTTTAGGTCCGCGTGTACTTATTTTGGGTGATCTGAATGCCACAAATGTGTCATGGCACTGCGCACGCAACAATACTGCTGGTAAATTGCTCTTAAGTATGTCATTAAAAATGGCTTTCGACATACATGCACCAGTCGCACCGACACACTATCCTCCTGCAAATAGAAGACCAAGTGTAATTGATCTAGTTCTCAGCAAAAACGTCAACAATATTTCCTCAATAGAAAGTCTATCTGCTCTAAATTCTGATCACAATCCTATTTCGTTTAAAATAAGTGATAGATTCTCCACAGGGAGTAGTACAAACAAATTCAACTTCCGTAAGGCAGACTGGAAGGGTTTCAAAAATTACATTAACTCACGTATCAGCCCTAATCCCCCAATTTCTAGTGAGTCAGATTTGGACCTTGCTGTTGAACAGTTTACCAAGCTTGTCCTACAGGCCGCTGATCAAAACATACCTCGGTGTTCCCCCCCGTCAAACAAAACACTTCCATCCCATATTCTAATGCTTATTAATATGAAAAACTATTTTAAAAAATACAGTCAAAAATCAAATAACCCTACATTCAAAAAAATGGTCAATCTTCTTCAAAATACTATTAAAGCCTTGATTAGGAATATCAGAAATTTAAATTGGCACTCCTTCCTTTCTTCGCTTAAGCCTACTAATTCAGCTTTTTGGAGGGTTACTAAGTACTTCAGTAGGGGTAAGTCCAACCGTGTAATACCAACTATCACGGAAAACAATGTTCAGCTTTCATCGTCGCTTGAAAAAGCCAACGCTTTTGCAAAGCACTTCGAGCACGTGCCAAGAACTACTCAGTCTCTCAGTTCCGCGAATCACAACAATGTAGTCAACAGGGGTGTCCGTGATTCCTAAAAACAGCTAACCACGCTCCTACTGAGGTAAAACTTGTTACTCCTAAAGAAGTTTCTCTCTGTATTAAGGCTCAGCCTAGTAATAAATCTCCCGGCCACGACACGATAAGCAACATTCTTTTAAAACAACTCCCACGAAAGCCTTGGTATTTTTATCAAAATTATTCAATAAAATATTGTTTTTAGGGTACTTCCCGAAATTCTGGAAAATGGCTAAAGTCATTGTTTTGCACAAGCCTGGCAAAAATCCCTCGCTGCTATCAAGCTACCGTCCTATCAGTCTCCTGCCCACTCTCAGCAAGGTATTCGAAAAATTAATCCAATCCCGGCTACTAAGCTATACTGTTGCATCCAACATATTGTGTAACGAACAATTCGGGTTTCGAGCTGGTCACTCGACTCAAGCACAGCTGTGCCGAGTTGTGGACGACGTCACTCATCGCTTCAACGAGCGTAAACACACGGGAATGGTTTTACTTGACGTCCAAAAAGCATTCGACACAGTTTGGCATTATGGCTTGCTATATAAATTAATAAAACTTAACTTCCCTGTTTATCTCATCAAAATTATTGTAGCTTACCTCAGGGACAGGAAATTCTTTGTGACTGTAAACACAGCCAACTCCTCGTTGCACATTTGCAGCGCTGGAGTTCCCCAAGGATCTATTCTTGCACCACTCTTGTTCGTTTTATTTATTAACGACATTCCCACATCACCACACGTAAATATAGCGCTTTTCGCGGATGATACTGCAGTTTACACGTCTTCCTGGAGAGTAGACACTATAGTTCACAAAAAATATAAGAGGTTGCAGAGAGGTGAGGGGAAATTTATAGTAGAGTAAGAGAGGACTCACCGTTGTTGCGCTCAACGTCAAAACCAGACTATTTTAGTGTTGGTCGTCGTTTTATTGGAAGGGCTATCCCACACTATTCAACCGCGACGGTGGGGATATTTGGTATCCTCACAAACTTAAGAACCCTTTTTCAATAGTTTTTGTATAAAGCTGGAGGTTTTTTTTTGAAAATTTTTCCCCTCCCTTCACCTTGAATTCAAAATTTAATTAATCTTAGCTTTTAAATATCATAGCGAAACAACATAGTTAATACTGAATGTTTCTGTGTATTCTGATGTATTTCATCTGTCAACAATACCTGCACAATAAAATTTCTACCTACCTACAATGAGACGATCAATGAGATTGAAAAACGCTCGTCTCCAGGAAATTCCGCACTCGCGTATGATCTTGCTTTCCTACATAAGTCGTCGAAAAAGCGAGAATTTTCAATAGTGATGAGCAAAAATGGTCTTGGTCTTCTCGCGAGACTCTTGCAGCAAGACCAAGACTAAGACGCAAGACCAAGACTCTCTAACGGCTGCAAGACCAAGACTTTCTACAAGCCATACGAACGAGTCTTGCGCAAGACCAAGACTGTGTTGCAAGAGTCTTGCAAAAAGAAGTTCTGCTTTTAAAAACCGAATTTTGTGGGTTTTGCTCGTCCAAGAACACATTTTGCTGATTTGGCTCCTTTAAAACCTAGTTTTGGCGATTTTTGCATCATCAAAAACACATTTTCGTGGCTTTAGCTCTTTATTTGTTCTAGAAAGAAAAAGAAGGAATGAAGGAAGGGAGAAGGTTTTCGGTTGGTTCCAAAAAGAACGACATTTTGTGATTTTGGATTTTTCTAACCCCAATTTCACCGGAAATTTTCAGTCTGCCATAACAAAAGTCTCAGAATTGGCACCTTCAAAATCCAATTTCACAGATTCTTGCCATTTTGGACCCCGCAATTTCGCGAATTTACCCGTTATTAAATACCAAATTACGTAGTTTTAGCTCTTATTGAAATCAGTTTTTTACAAATTTGGCTCTTCAGAAAACTTATTTCGCTCTTTTCAAACCCCAAGTCCTGGATTTGGCTCAATTCAAACCCAAATATAAATGCCCCAATTTTTGTATATTTAAACTCTTTCAAAACGTAATTTCGTGAATTTGGCTCCTTCAAAAATTCACAGATGTTTGCCATATAAAAACAAACGTGAGTTTAGCTCTTTCTGAAATCTATTCCCACGTGTTCGGCCATTTATAAAAACTAAATAGTCGAAAAACGAAAAAAACAAATTTCGTGATTTTGGCGCTCAACCATATTTTCGCTCTTCCACAACCAAATGTCACCGATTTTGCCCCTTTGATACCAAACTTCACGGATTTTAGCCATTTAAATTTCCAGCCATTCTAATTTCGCGCATTTTCATTATTAAAAAAAACAAACAATTTTTGTGGCCTTTGTTCTTTCTGGAATCAGTTATACAGATTTCGCTGTTTCGAAAACCAAATGTTGCTCTTTCAAAAAAGAAATTCACAGATTTGGCTGGTTCAAATACCAAATGTCGTCATTTCGGCCATCGGCTCTCATAAACGTCAGTTTCGTGGATGTCCGCTCTTTCATAGTCACATTTTGCGAATTTGGCTCCTAAAAACTCCAGTTTTTGGAAGTTTTGCTATTTCAAAAGCAAAATTCACATCCGCGCGTTAAAACCCAATTTCTTGGATTTGGCACCTTAAAACCAATTTCGGGGATTTACGCTTTATTAAAATCAGCTGTTCCTTACCAGATGGACAGGTTTGGTTCGTTCAAAAATGTAATTCAGCT
The DNA here is from genome assembly GCA_038030265.1 of Corythucha ciliata. Lineage (NCBI taxonomy): Eukaryota > Metazoa > Arthropoda > Insecta > Hemiptera > Tingidae > Corythucha > Corythucha ciliata. The sequence continues at coordinate 52,303,046 of CM075937.1, forward strand.
CATTTGAAACCCAAATTTCGTTATTTTTGCCTTCTCAAACCACGCATGGTTGCAGAAGGGTGGGACAGGTTACATTTTTTTCAGTATACGGCGGGATATGAAGGAATATATATATGAAGAACATCCAAAAATATCGGAGGTGGGGATAAATGAATAAAACTGAAAAAAAGAAATTTTTCATTTCATAAGTCCCGAACTAGGTTGTTTTTGAGTTGTTTTTTCGGTATGCATTGCAATTGTTTTCTTCAAAAAGAACAACAAAAACAAAAAACGAAAGACAGACCACTCGAAGTAAATACGAAAAAAATTAAATCAACAAAGCAAGACCAGCAAGACTCTTGCAGCAAGACCAAGACCTTCGAGTCTTGGTCTTTGTCTTGCTTTGCTCATTACTAATTTTCAAGATAAAAGTTTATGTGGGTTTTACAGTTATTTCAGGGGTGAAACATGAAAAAAGATCGTACGCACGTTCAGAATCTCCTGGAGATTTAAATGAGGACTTGATATCCAGGATTGGTGCAGAAATACGGAATAATTTTACGGAGCCTACAATTTTCCGATTTTCGTGGTGATAATTTACGTAATGCCGAGTAGGCGACGTATGCTTGGAGGGGGTCCAGGAAACACACGTACAAGTCTCCCATAACCGCGTACAGTTGAACAATTAACAGTGAATTTTACGTCCTGTTTCTCCACAAAAACTGCCAGCACAATCGACAGACCAAAGCAGTGGCGATACGAACGATCCATGCGCTTGGAGATTGAGCGCTGGTTGTCGTATGCTCTGAGAAAACCCCTTGATTGTGAGTTAGAGGCTTCAACAGACAAAAAAGCAAGAACGTAGCGGGAGCCCCCTCCCCCGCCAATCATACCCCTACAAAGTAACGACATGCGTGCGAAATTTAATGTCCCCTCCCAAAAATGTTTTTTTTTTTGGCATGGACCGGAGAGTCATTAGCCATGGTGTTGATTATTTATTGAATGATGTTTAATGTATTTTTTTTTTTTTTGAACGTTTGACTGTGATATGGCTAAATGGAAATACTGTTGGCCTGGATGTAGCGATAAAGCGCCGGGTAAATTTCAGTGTGGACCAGGATCAAATGTAAGTTTGCCGGGAGGGTAACTTTGGTTTTTATGATTGACTGCCACAATTGGTCTCTACCATTTTTATATTTCTGGCATGCTAGTAGCATGTGGTTTGCATCCGCTGTGGATTCCCCATCACATGTACATATCGGGTTGACTTCAATACCTATTCTGGCTAAATGATGCGGGGAATAACAATGATTGAATCGTAGTCTCGCCATTGTCGTGTAGAAATTCCTCTCTTCCGAAAACTGAAAAAACCATGGGGTTGTTGGGATACGAGGCTGAATGTACCCATAATATTGGCCCTTGGTTTGAAGGGACGCAGTGTAGTAATCTTGCCATTTCTTGAAACTGGACTTTTTGAAGTGGTTTTTGATATCTGACCTTGTGATTACGCGAATGTAGTTGTCCTGTAGTCCCACGGCCTCTTTAGCTTTGACATCGGCTTTCTCGTTACCAGGAAGCCCACTGTGGCCCTTAACCCACACAAGGCTCACCGATTTGCCACTAGTGGCAAGCTTGTTAATGGTGTCGAACGTGTCCAGTATGAGAAAAGAAGTGCTCTCCAAACGAGCAGGACGCCCCAATCTCTGAAGGACACTTTCTCTGTCACTCATAATTATGGCTTCTTTGATATTGGCCGAATCGATATGGTGTAGGCACTGGTTTATTGCTACTAATTCGGCAGTGTATATGGACGCAGAATCATGAAGCTTATATTGGGCACAATAATCAGACTGCGGACAGACTACGGAACATCCAACGCCAGAGCCATCCTTTGACCCGTCAGTGTGGAAAAGTTGGTAGCTTGGGCATTTTTTCTCGAAGGTGGACATGAAGTTTGCATTAGTGATGAGGTTAGGCGTGCAAGGGTCGTGCTCATACAAATCTATATAAATTTTTGCATTATGTTGGTGAAAAACGTTAAAATAATCAAAATGATATATCGGATCTACATCTGTGCAGTTGAGAGTTAGTGCAAAACTGGAGAGCTTGCAGAAAACCTCCACCAATATGGGCGTTTTCTTTTTGAACCAGTATCGTTCAGTGAGCACTCTTGTCGCGTTTTCGCACAGTTTTGTCAAAGCTGGATTGTTATTGATTCCGAGCCTGTCTGCAATGAATCGAGAAGCCAGAATCTCTCTCCGAATTGAAAGGGGAAAATCACGACCTTCTACTTGTAGGGCGTTTGTTGGTGTTGATTTAAAGGGCACCCAGGCAGAACCTGAGGGCCTTAAACTGCACCCTATCGACTTTGACAAGGTGTGTGTTAGACGCATCTCCGTATAAGAAGCACCCATAGTCTATTCTAGATAGTACTAATTGCCTATAGAGCATAAGCGAGATTTTCACATCAGCTCCGTAGCCACGACGGCTGACACACCTCAATACGTTAAGTGATTTCTCACACCGACTTGTAAGCTGGTCAATATGGGTTTTCTAGAGCAATTTGTTATCTACCAGCATTCCTAGGGTTTTCATAACTGGTTGGACCCGTAGTTCATACCTTCCCAGGGTTAGGTGGTCAGGTAGGTCATATTTTCTATGTCTGGTGAATAATGTGACACTGCTCTTTTCCTCGGACAGTGAGAGGCCCAAATCCATACACCACCTCCGGAATGATACCATTGCTGAGTCTAGTTTATTTATAGATTTTTCTAGAGATTTGTCTTGGCTGTAAATTGTTATATCGTCCGCATATTGAGACACAGCGACGTTAGTATCACCCACTGCATTCGCCAGATCAGCAGTATAGATATTAAAGAGTATTGGGCTCAAGGCAGAGCCTTGAGGGAGACCCAAATGAGTTTCTCGTGGACCATGTAAAGTGCCATTGTGTCTGACATGAATGGTCCGAGAGTATAGGAGGTAGCATATGTGACGGATTATTCTTGAGGGAGCACCCATGTTTACCAGTTTATTAATGAGGATGGGAATATTTACGTGGTTGTAAGCGTTCGCTAGGTCAACATTTGCAACGAGTATATGAATTGTCTGACAAGCTGTTATAGATGTCTGATATAAATCCTGTCAATGCGTCTACAGAGCTACGCTTTCTCCTGAAACCTTGTTGACACTGTGGGAGTTTCTCATTGGCTTCCACCCACCACTCAAGTCTGGCTTTGATTAAACGTTCAAACGTCTTAGCAACGCAGGAGGATAGGGCTATGGGGCGGTATGAATCTGGTAGTGAGGGGTCTTTTTTATGTTTCAACAGCGGCACGACTATCTGGTGACTCCATACATCTACACGCTTTTCTTTTACCCAAATGTCATTTAGTATTTTTAGCAGGACTTTTTTGCCGTAGGGCGATAGGTTGTTTAGCATTGGGTAATGAATATTGTCAGCCCCGGGGGACGTATTTGGGTTAGTTTTAAGTGCCGAGATTAGTTCTTGATAGGAGTAACGGCCATTTAGCTTATCATGACATGGTGCAGGTGTAGGAGGAATCAATACTTCATTTGGCACAATTTCAGGGGTCAGGGACTCCAGAAAGCCTGAAACCCATTCTCCTGAAGAGCTATCGATTGTAGGATAACCGCGTCTTAGAGCCCTCACACTATTCCAAATTTCTCCGATGGGCGTATTTCTGTTAAAGGAGTTGCAAAAGGTCTCCCATTTAGCTATCTTTTTTACTTTGTATAATTTTCTACAAGCTGCGGACGCACGCTTACACTCGATGAAGTTGTTCAGGCTGGGATTCATTTTATATTGTGTAAAGGCTTCTAAGTATTGTTTTCTGAATTTTTCGCAATCATCGTCCCACCAGGGTTTCGGAGGACGTCTGGGCTTGTGGCCTAGATAGCGTTTGTACTGAGGAATTGACTGATTTGCGGCTGTGTCGATGCAGTCAATAAAATTACTATAATTGATACAGGGGTCACCTGAGAAAGACATGTGGGATAAAAGTTCATCCTTCAATTCTGCATATTTACTCCAATCAGCCGATTTTATCTTCCACTTCTTATCTATTTTAGTACCATTATTATTTGAAGTAGTGTAATGTTTATCAATGGTAATTAAAATGCCCAGGTGATCAGATCCAAAGGGCTCCTCGAGGACAGACCATTCAATCCGTGATGCCAAAGCCGGCGAACATATCGACAGATCAATTGCGGATGATCTTCTATCATGTCTTTGTAATAGAGTGGGAGTACCATCGTTTAGGATACATAGGTTCTCGGTATGAATTGCATCAATTAAATGTCTACCTTCAGTGCTACTATACGAGCATCCGAAACTCAAATGGTGCGAGTTAAGGTCACCACAGATGAGCACGGGGTGCAAGACAGAGCCGAATAAGGAGGTCCAGTCATCCGTAGTAGTCTTATGACCTGGCGCGCAATATATGGAAAGAATACTGATATCCGAGTTTAATATTTTACAAATTATTCCACAAGACTGAATTTTGTTAGAGTTAAACATTGGTGGAAGATTTATTTGTCTGTAATTAATCTTTTTAATTACCAAGATAGCGGCTCCCCCATAACCATCGTCTCTATCCGACCTTACAATTTCATAATTTGAGAATGTTATTATTTGGGATTTTTTGAGCCAGCTTTCGGATATTAAGGCGATGTCTATTTTATTTTTCTTCAGAAACACTTCAAGGTAGTTTCTATTCATTTTTAAGGACCTGATGTTTAATTGTAGTATTCTTACCATTGTGATTATACTAATTGAGTATAAAGTATTTTTTTTTTTTTTTTAATTAAAAAATTGAAAACAATTCATCGCAGAATACTTTCAGCCTCCTTAACGAATATTTTTAGGTCTTCGTCTGTAGTTTTGGTTTCATCATAACCCAAGTTCTTCAACACGTATTTAATAACCTGTAGTGATACCGATTTACCGAGTGGGTCTCCAGTCTCTGGCTGAGACACTGATTTATTATGATCGACCCGGTGGGGATTGAAAGAAATCAACCCACCTGGGACATTCTTAGGTACTATATTGTGCACCGGGAAATTTGGGTTTTGCGATGGTAGGGATTCTTTGTAAGAGGAGTTATTATCCTTAGCGCGTTTGAGGGAGCGAGGAAATCCACTCGACACGGCATACTGGCGATTCGGAAACGAGTTATTAGTGTTCAAAGGTGGGAAGCTATTTAGACTGTGGATGGGAGGTGGTCTCGCCAGGTTCGCAAACGTTTTACCCTCAAGTTTGTTTTTCGCCTCCATGTATGACAGATTATTTTCACCCATAATTTTCTTAATGTTTTTCTCTTTAAGAAACTGTGGGCATTTAGTCTTGTCCGTTGCCAAATGTGGTCCTGTACAGAGGACACATTTAGGTTCCGTTCCCACTGGGCAATCTTCTCGCGGGTGGGATTCTCCACATTTTCCACACCGAACCACTCCCCTACACTGATCTTGAAAGTGACCGTATCTCAAGCATTTAGCGCACTGGACTACTCTCTGAACGTAGGGTTCGACCTCACAGACCACGAAGTGTATAACCACGTGAGCCGGAAGTATCTGGCCCCTAATGCTGAAAGCGATCGAGAAGGTGGGCTGAAATTCTACTTTACCATCTGTATCAGTGATGCGCCGGTTCATTCTTTTCACTTGGAATATGTCAAGTTTTTCCCCTGTTGGGCCTTGAATCACCTGCATTATTTCCTCCTCAGAGATACTTTTATCTACGCCCCGAATAATTCCACGTCTTTGCGCCAGGTGGTACGGCAAGTAAACGTTAAATCCTTTATTTTTTAACTCAGCCTTCTGAAGAATCTTGTTAGCAGAGACAGCATTGTCTAAAGTTATGACAACTCTGTTCCTGCCTTGGGGCTTTAAAGAAATGATATTTTTCGACATTTCCGGGAAGAGTTCATGTAACAGTTTACCTATTGACATGGGGTGCAAGCGACCCACGCCAGATTTACTTTCATTCACGCTCTCCAAAAATACTTGGAAAGGGCCCGTATCTTCTCGGCGAAATAAAAAAGAATTTCTTCTTGGGGAGCTTGCTACCGAATTTTCTTCTACATTTGTCATTTCAGTGTCGTTAATAATATTATCCGAGTTCTGATTCGGTGGGTCGGGGGGATTTCCCCCTGAATCCTTTCCCATGTCTCACAGCTAGAAAACGCTCCTTTTCAATCTTTACACCTCGCACTCTGACCACTAAATTACGCCCAAATGAATGAGAGAAAAAAAAAAAAAAAAATTGAAATAATACTTCTGATGATAAGAAAAAAGAAAGAAAGGAAATAAAGAAAAGAAATAGGCTTATCTGTACACCGGAGATGTTGACATTTCCGTGACACCTTAGTTTCTAGGATTATAAAAACTGGGGAAATTCGCGTCTATTAACCCCACGAAACAGGTAATTTCATTTTTACGACGCCTGTTCGACCGAGAGATTACACTTGCCTCTTTAGTCTTCCTAAAATCTGGAAAATTTTCCCTCATTATAATTATAATCCATGGAACTGGTCTTTTAATGATTTTTTTATGGCGAAAATGAGCATTTGCGAGCTTGTGGCCTACCAAACTGGGCATTTTAACAACGCCCTTCCTATCGCGAAACTCCATCACTCATCTCTTTCATCATTCTATCAAACTCGTTTGACTACTAAAATGGAGGAAAAAAGCGAAGTAACAAATAAAACGAGGCGAGTATAAAATGTGCATTGTTCTAGAATTACCCAAGAAAATTTAATATTATTCATAATGGTATAGTAAGTGAAGGTAGGACAAAAAAGAGGACAGAAAGAGGACGAGTTGACGTGAGGTAATGACCGACAAACGTGGGGGGGGGGGGGTTGCAAAATATTTCAAGTGTCTATGTCGGACCTCGCTTTTGGCTGTTTTATATTTTTTCTAATTTTTATTTCGGGCCGAAGTCGGGCCGGGCCGAGTCGGGCTTCAGCTCTCAGCCCGGCCCGGCCCGAAAAATCTGCGGCCCGACCCGAAAACCCAGCCCGAGCCAGGAACCCTCGGCCCGGCCCGAAACCCGAGCCCGAGGCCATCCCTAGGCAAAAATTGAGAAAACCTCGCTAATTCGCGGCTTTAAATGAAAAATAACGTGGAAGTAAAAAGCTGATTCACAGTTGAAATTGAGAAAAAGGGCTTATAAGCGGCTAAAATTGCGATGAATCGCTAGTGCGCATGCGCGGTTTCCAAAGAAAGACAGAAAGAAAAAAAAAACTAAAGATCTGTTATTAGGGAGTTATTGCATAACCGTCTGACGTTAACTTTAACGGTTATGTGACGTCACGCAAGCGTAGCCATTTGTGTCGGTGGATAAAAAGTTATTGAAAAATAATAAGCCAAAACCCCTTTTTGACAGTGTAATGCGGCGATTTTTAATCTTTCGTAATAGGAGAATATAATGTTCTAGGAGCTCAGCGCCGAAAAACATTTTCCACGTGGTTCGATCAACACGTGCATAAAATTACCGCCCCGTTATTACGGCTTTGAAATACGCCCAAACTGCTCGCGAGAGTGACATCGGGCACCCCTGGAAATGCCCGTGTCTCAACCTAATTAGCACGCTGGAAAACGCTCGGAATCGATTAAACCACACCTTGCCACTTATTGACAAAATTGCTTATTCGACAAGCTCCCAGCACATTCTATTTTCCTGGTCATTAGAGAACAAAACTTGTCAAAAACGACGATCTTGCCCCTTTTCCCCAGTGCGAACTCGGCGTAAAGCACGGTGGGTGGGGAATTTGATGTTAAAAAAAAGAGACGGAGAAATCACCACTTACGAATATATGGCTAAGGTTAGCATGAAATTCGGGGGTTTCTGGGACAAGCATTATACTGAAACTCAACAGTAGGTTTCATTTTTATTGAATATTTGAATTTTTATTTTATGCATACTTTGTTCCTCACGACGATTCGACGACAATTATCTTCTATATAACTTCTTTATTTTAGTCATCTAAGAAAGTTCACGTATCTAAGCCTAATGTGAACTGTCTTTCACGACGTTCCTACTTACTTTGTTCCTCATGACGATTCGACTAAGTAGATCCTTATATTTATTTATTTGCATCATGCATACTATGATCCAATCTACCAATACTATCGTTTATCTATCCACTAAAGATGCCAGCTCCCCAGAGGCAACTCGTGTGGAGAGCTGGAGCCAGAATTGCCAACCTAGCTTACGTAATATACAATCTTATTCGTGCTTTCCTATTATAACTGTATTACCTCCCAAAACATTAAATATGAATATAAATAAGAAAAAAAATGGGACAACAACAAATAATATAAACTGTTTTACAACCAAGAACAAAATAAACCAACAACAGTATGAATCAAATTAAATTATTAAATAGTAGCCAAACATAATAAGCAACAAATATGTAAACATGAAAGAATATCACAGAAATCATCACAGACATCCAGTGAGATCCACCAAACCTAACTTTTTAGCGCTCCTCAGTTCATTCAGGTGTCTCTTCATTGCACCGATGGAATTGAACGAATCAAAGTTGAACTTGTGCGTGAGGGCAAATTTTAAGCCAACGATGAGTGCGTGCCTTGAGTATAAGGCAGTACGGTGAATAGGTACACGAACATTCGTTAAGGAGGCAAGTCTAGTTGAATGACTATGCACCAACTTATTGTCTGTAAAACGACGTTTATACAAGTGGCAAATTCCGGACTTCAAAAAAAGCTCTTCAATTGTCGGCACGCCAAATTCTTCAAAGAGCTTTACCGAAGGGTATCTGAATGATTTTCTAAGAATTATTTTAATAAGAGATTTTTGCGCTACAACGAGACGCTTAATTATTTGCTTATAGGTGCTACCCCAACAAATTATCCCATAGTACAAAATAGATTGGCATAATGAATAGTAAACTCCCCTCAAGGTTTCAATGTTCAAGATGCATCTCAAAAATCTAAATTTGAAAAACAACTTTCTTACTCGAACCACTAAGCTCTGCACATGTTCTCGAAACGTAAGCCTACAATCAAACACAATGCCAAGATATTTACTTTTGAAAACGAAATTAATTCTTGGGCAACTGCAAAAACCAATACTACTTGAACATGTAGGAGCATGAATTTCGACCGCCTCCAACGGCACAGGCTGCGATATTGCGTTACCAAATCTTAAGAGCGCAGATTTATCAAAATTAATTGACAAAAAGTTAGAGTCCATCCATTTTTTAATGTGTATCAAATCATTTCTCACATTCGTCAATAAGGTGGACAAATCATCCCCAGAGAACAAGAAAACTGTGTCATCAGCATAACAAAAGGGCGCAGATGTGACATTTAAAGAAAAGACGTTGTTATAATACAAAATAAATAGTAGGGGACCAAGAACGGAGCCTTGTGGCACACCAACGGTCAAACCAATCTCATCACTCACAGCGGAATTAATTTTTACCCTTTGACTACGATTAGAAATATAAGATTGCAACAAATTTAAGGCCACACCTCGGAAACCAAAGGATTCCAATTTACGTAGGAGCAGGTCATGACTGATGGTATCAAATGCCTTCAGTGCACCATCAGCATCAAGTTTACATAATTGAGAGCAAGACTTAATAACAGTGAATCGGGAATTCTCATTTTTTTTCAAAAATATTTCACCGTTCTTCGTCCACACAAATCGGAAATTATAGTGCTTCGCAAGCATTCTTGTTTGCCAGAACAAATGGCTCACTTCCTTAGTTAAATTATCGTTAATGAAAATTTTGTCGTTATATTTCCGAGGAGCATTAGGAAAGATCGAATTAAATAAGACAGTTTTGCCCCTCTTAGCTACAAACAATGTCTTTTTAGTATGGACAGAATTAAATTTAACAATCAGCTTGCATTTCTGCCTCTCGTTATTCTTATCCTGCTTACTGAGCTTAACAATAAATGAAGAAACGATGCTTCCGGGACGTCTACCCCTAGTTCCTTTCCAATCGCCACAACAATATCCTCAACAGGCGAATTGATTGGTTCAAACAAACCGTCAATAACCATCTCTGAAGCCAGGGATTGTTGCTCCAGGCGCATAAATTTACTATCAACTTCCTGTTTTTCTGTTAAGGACAGCGTTAGCAATTTTTAAATCGTTGTTTTCTTTCTTCAAGTCCTTTATCACACTTTTGAAATTTGCAATGTCATTTGAAAAGTCATCTACTTTCTTAGAACAAAAACTCACTGCATTCTCAATTTCTTTTAACTTATCCTCGAAAGAGTTCATTTTTCGCAAAATCTTGGAAACATTCGTGTTCAAACGTTTTAGATCCTCCTTAATGCCGCCGTAGTCCCCGGTGAGAGAGCAGTCGGAACTCCCCTCCTCCTCAGAGTCAATGTTCACTCCCGTTTGTTGTTTTTTAATCGCCTGACGAGTAACAACTTTACTATCACAATCCGTGCACTTCCATCCCGATTTATTAGAAACAGACGTTTTAAAATTTATATATTTTTTTATTACATTTTTTTATTATTACATTACAAATTTATATTATTTTTTATTACATATTATATATTTATTAGACGTTTTAAATTATATATTTATTATCATTGACTGTGATTCATACACTACTGGTTGTGCTATTTCTTTGGAAATATAACGGGTATAGAGTATTTCAATTTTTCCCTGACCCGATCTCTCTTGGGCGGGAGTTGATAAAAAATAGCGGTAGGAGTTGATGCTTTTTTTGGGCTCTGGGCGGGAGTTGATGAATCCCCGCCTTTTTAGAGAGCGCGAGAGTAACAGCCTTATTCTTCTTTTTCTTGATTCATGAGGAATCCACATGAACATTACCAGTCAGTCATCCAGGGCCGAAACTAGGGATTATCTGAGGGGGGGCAAGCTCTATTTTGCCGCCTTTACACTCCCCCCCCCTTCCTCACCAAAGAGTTCCAAATCCTGTAATATTCACCTTCAATCACTTTCGCATCGGCGGTAAGGTTAATACAAGTTAGGTGTAACCCATCCTTGGGATTTTGGTCTCTACATAGTTTTCTTTTGACACGTTCGTTTTAGACCGCTATAGAATCAAAGAGGCAAAATCCAGGAAGCGTGGAAACCAG
>CM075937.1:52314642-52358983 GCA_038030265.1 Corythucha ciliata
TTCTTGATTCATGAGGAATCCACATGAACATTACCAGTCAGTCATCCAGGGCCGAAACTAGGGATTATCTGAGGGGGGGCAAGCTCTATTTTGCCGCCTTTACCCCCCCCCCCTTCCTCACCAAAGAGTTCCAAATCCTGTAATATTCACCTTCAATCACTTTCGCATCGGCGGTAAGGTTAATACAAGTTAGGTGTAACCCATCCTTGTAATTTTGGTCTCTACATAGTTTTCTTTTGACACGTTCGTTTTAGACCGCTATTGAATCAAAGAGGCAAAATCCAGGAAGCGTGGAAACCAGCCAACTTCGGTTTTAAAAGAACCGAAACCACGAAATATATTATTAGGCCTGTAATTGTTTTTTCTTTTGCACATTGTTAGGGTCAATGAGAGTAGTTTATACTCAAGTTTGCAACCTTCAAAACCTTGTGCTCAACTCGTGGCACTCGAAAAACCACGAAATTCCATCAATTTTTTAGGTTATTAAACAAAAATACCAGAAGAAATCGTTTTCCGAGCATGACCACAGTATACATTGTTGAAGCCAACTAAATTTGCTACAATTTAAGCCCAGTCCGAGCGTCCTACATTTGTTATTTTCGGAGATACAGCCAATCAAGAAATGTGTAATATGGCCAAAAAGCGAGATTTTATTGATAGGGTTATTTTTCAAGACCCGTAGCACTCAAGCATAATGTTCCTACAGAATATCCACGCGAGAATAATTCTTAGGCAGTAGCTCAATTTGAATCTGACGCTATTGCCTAAAATTTATTTTCGCGTAGATATTCTATAGGACAGGGTGACTGGTACTTGGTTGAGCAAAATAATAGGGGTGATCAAACATCCAAAATGCAACAAAAATTGTCTCATGACTTAGGGTTCGATTTCCTTTCCTAGTCGAGATAATAGATTTTTTCACGTTTTTCGGCACATCACTGGTTTTCGCAACAAAAACAGCTGTAACTTGGGAAGCATGCGTCCTAGGTTAAATCCAACGATACCAATGAAAAGAGCACAATTTTTTCTGTGTGAGTAAGGACATTTTGTCCAAACTTAGCGAAAGATTCTTGGAGCTAACTGGGAAAATATCAGGTTCCTTTAAAAATGTCAGTTTTTGACAACTGTTCAAAGCTAGACTACATTAGCCATGGTGCTCCTAGCGCCCGGCAAATTCCTCTAAAACTGTATGAAGTAACTTGGTATAATACTTCATGCTTATTTTACTCCATCCATTGTTATACCAAAAAATAAGGCAATTAGGCCCGTTTTGTGTGCCTAAAAGAAGGTACGAAAGCTATTTCAAGAAATATTTTTCAGCTTATTCCACTTTTATTTGTCTTTCCTCATAGATTAGCATAGGAAAAGTGAGTTAAGCTGAAAAAAAAGTTATGGGAATGGCTCTTGATCTTCTTGTAGGCTCTCAAAATGGGCCTAATTGCCTCATTTTTTGGTATAACAATGGATTTTTATCAAAAAATTGCAAAGGACAGGAGTAAAATAAGCATGAAGTTTTTAACTAAGTTACTTCATGCAGTTTTAGAGGAACTTGCCTGGTGCTGGGAGCACCAATGGCTAATGTAGTCCAGCTTTGAACAGTTGTCAAAAACTGACATTTTTAAAAATATCCTGATATTTTCCCAGTTTACTCAAAGAATCTTTTGCTATCATTAGACAAAATGTCTTTACTCACAAAAAAAAAGAGTGCTCTTTTCAGTGGTGTCGTTGGATTTAACCTAGGACGCTTACTTCCCATGTTACAGATGTTTTCGTCGCGAAAACCGTGATGTGCTAAAAAACAACAAATTGATTATCTGAACTAGGAATAGAAATCTGATCTTATGTCATAGGAAACTTATTGTTGCATTTTGGGTGTACAATCATCCCTCTCATTTTGTTCAACCAAGTACCAATCACCGTGTATTTGAGTGCTACGGGTCTTGAAAAATTACCCTACTAATAAAATCTCGCTTTTGGGCGAGATTAGGTACTTTGTTGATTGCCTGTATTTCCTGAACTAACAGACCCAGGATGCTCGGGCATGGCTTAAATTGTAGCAAATTTAGTTGGCTTTAACAATGTATACTGTCGTCATGCTCGAAAAACTATTTCTTCTGGCATTTTTGTTTAAACAACCAGAAAAAGTAATGAAATTTCTTAGTTCTTCGAGTGCCATGAGTTAAGCACAAGGTTTTGAGGGTTGCAAACTTGAGTAATAACTGCTCTCATTGGTCCTAACAACACGCAACAAAAAATCAATTACATGCATGTTTGCGATTTACTCTGATTTTTGTGTCTATATTGGCTGGTCTATATGTATTACTGAACGAGGGAAAATGCGTGAAATTTGTGTTTGGAGGAGCCAATTTAACGACATTTTCATTTCAATGATCAGTTTGTCGTGAACGTTCGAACAGTCAACATCGTTCGGAGCTCTTAAAACAAAAGTAAAACAAAGGAACAATAACAGTGATTGCATCATATTATTTCATTATGGTGTGATGACCTTATGCGGTGATGGATGAGGAAAGGGACACCGGTCGTTCCCCCGCGGAAACGCTCGAGGAAATTGTGCAGAAAACTAAACTCGCGGTTGTGAAACACCGAACTACAACCGCGGCGTTTCGCATCCAGGACGAAAACATCAACGTTGCATTCAGTGAGTTGTATAATATAATTCTAAGTCTATGCGACCATTTGGGGCAAGCAGAACTTAAAATCAAATCTCAGATTATCGAAGCAAATGAACGTTTGGACGTTAACCCCCTCAATAATGAACGCGTTGAGTACGCTACGGACGAGGAGCAGCTTGAAAGAGAGACGAACTGGATCCTCGAAAGGAATAAAAAGAAACGGAAAGCATCTTCCTCACCGGACATATCCGATGAGCCCAGAAGGAATAAAAGTAATGGTACTGGACCTGCTTCACATGTTCAGCTAGAAAAAAGTAAAAAAGAGGCACCGCCACCCCCAGTAACGGTTATTGGTGTTACTGAGTACAGTACGATACATAATTTCATAAAAAGTGTGGAAACCACAAAAGAGTGTTCCATCAAAGCGTTATCCAACAATGTTTGGAAAATTTTCGCCCAAGATAGCGACTCGTATCGTTCTCTTACTAATGGCTTAAGGCAAAAAAAAAATCGAGTGGTACACGTATGAGAATAAAAATGAGCGCCCCTTCAGAGTAGTCGCAAGAGGGCTTTACCACTCCTGCTTACCGGAGGATATAGTGAACGACCTTAAGGAAAAGGGGTATAAAATTACAGAGGCTGTTAACCTAAAAAAAAAACCAGGGAAAATGACGACGAGGGCAACCCAATCGTCATCAAGAAGAATCTTCCTCTTTACGTACTTAGCTTCGATAACATGGAAGTGACTGAAAAGATATACTCGATCCAGTCGATTCTTAATATAAAAGTTAAGATCGAACCTTTGAGAAGAACTACAAATCTCATTCCGCAGTGTAAGAACTGCCAAGGGTTCAACCATACACGAACCTACTGCCAGCGAGAAGCGAGGTGTGTTAAGTGTGCTGGGAAGCATGACGCCCAAAAATGCCCCCTCACGAAGGGCCCAGCAAAATGCGTCAACTGTGGAGACGCCCACCCAGCGAGCTATCGTGGATGTGAGGTAGCCAAAGAGTTGCAGCGTATGAATGAAAAAGCCAATAACTCCAAGACCGGAGGGGCTGGGAAAAGGCAAGCAGCAAAGATCATTCAGAAAGTCCAACCAGATGCTAGGGAAACAAATTGTTCCGACTAAAAAACAAACGTCCTATGCTGGGGTAGTTAGCGGCCATCCGGCTCCATCCTCAGTTGATAAAATGCTCACTCTACTACTGGAAATTGTGAACGAGCAAAAAAGAACCAATAATCTGTTGGCTGAGAGGGTTAGCACCCTCGAAAAGAGCCTAAAAGTTAGACAAAAATTATGAAACGTCAAAATACTGTGACAATAGCAGCATGGAACGCAAATGGATTGGGGCAACATGCTTCAGAACTTGAGTTATTTCTCCATCAAGAAAAAGTTGATATCTGTTTGATCTCGGAAACTCATTTCACGAGGTCATCTCACATGAAAATCAAAGGCTACTCGTGCTATCGTGCGGACCACCCAACAGGTAGACCGCGAGGAGGAGCAGCCATCTTCATTAAGAGCACCGTTCAACACTACGTGGAACCCAGTATCCAGGAAGAGTTCATGCAAGTAGCAACAGTTAAAGCATCCGTAAATAGCAAAAGCTGTAGCATTTCTGCCATCTACTGCCCTCCCAGATACGCACTGAAAGAAGAGGACTACTTATCGTTAATGGATAGTCTGGGTGCTAATTTCGTCATCGGCGGGGATTTCAATGCAAAGAACACATATTGGGGCTCGAGGCTAACAACCACAAAATAACGAGAGTTGTTCTCCGCTGGGAGAAGAAAAAATTGCAGTTTCCATTCATCAGGAAAGCCTACGTATTGGCCCAAGGACCCATTAAAGACTCCTGATCTCATTGATTTTTTTGTGGTCAAGGGAGTAGCGGACAACTTCATTCACGTAGAAGACTGTGGCAGTCTAATGTCAGATCATTCTGCTATTGTTCTTACGATTAGCGCCTCAATCATTTTGAAGGAAGACCGGCCAAGGCTAGTCACTCAACGCACTAGTTGGGATGTTTTCAGGGAATACGTCGCCTCTAATATTAACCTTTCAGTCCCTCTAAAATCACCGGAACAATTAGAAGAGGAAGCTGGGAACTTCGTCAAATGTATTCAGCGAGCTGCTTGGTCTGCCACGCCTACAGAAAACATTGCAAGAATCAGCCACACCACATATCCCCGTGAGGTTAGAGAGCTGGTTAGGGAAAAAAGAAAGGCGAGGTAACTCTGGCAAAACAGTAGAGCTCCTTGTGACAAAGCAAAACTGAATAGGCTAAAGACTCGGCTTGACGCCCTGAACAAGGAAATCAAGCAAGAAACACATGCCAGACTATTGATGGAGTTAACTCCAGGAAAGGACACGGATTACTCCCTGTGGAAGATTACTAAATCGCTTAAGCATCCCAAAGAACACATTCCTCCGATTAGAAAGCTGGACGGAGAATGGGCTAAAAGTCCCCGAGAGAAAGCAGAACTATTTGCACAGCACCTCGAAGAAACATTTATGCCGCTGCAAGGGGAAAGAGATGAGGAAGACCTGCCGACGCTGCCTCCATCAGCGTCTTCGCAATATACAGGGTGTTTGGGGAGGAATGATCCGGATTGAAATATGTTGTAGTACCCGGCAGGGCGGATCAAAAAAGCCATATAAACATAGGGCCGCAAATGCTTTGTTTCGGAGATAGAGCCAAATTAGTGAATTTTTAGCCACTCTCCATTTTTCCACCAATAACTCGTCGAGACAACCCTATCGTCTAACATAGAACAAAATGAGTGACATTTCTGAAAAGAGCATAAAAGTTTCTTCAAAAATACCTAGTTCTTTCAAGCTAATAACGGGTTTAAGTATCCTCATTTGTTTATCGAAAGAGGTGAAAATGTTGTTCCTCAAATTTTCCGTTTTTTTCGCCGACGATTTCACCATACTTAATCATGCCACACCATTTGGCGAAACTCAGGGAAAACATGTCCATTTTGTAAGCTTTCAAACGTCTCAAGAAGATTGGCAATCGGTGCTGTTTTGACCGAGATATCACGGTGAGTATTCGAAAAAGCAAGGCCAAGTGCTCAAAAACAGGCATGTTGTACCAACAAGAAAAAATTCACGTGAAAGGTTCATTGTAATTTTATTGTTATACGATTCATTTATCAGCCAACATATTGATACGAACTGATCGGAAACTTACTATTCATCACGTTCCCCCCTCCCTATAATCAACTTTTTAGCTATCATTTTTAGCTGAACGAGAATCAAATGTTGTTCCAGGAGAGCGGGTCAATTTGTAGGAAATCAAACTACTTAAAATACATTTTCACGATTAAATTTGAGGAAATTATTACTTCTTCCGTCATCATAGGACTTATGACTTTCAGGTATAAAGCCTACATATCCCACAAGAAGAGTGAATAACGTCTCAATGTCTTCTCATTTCTTACCATTACCCCTTCACAGTTAATGGCAATTAATTAAACCAATAACTTACGCTGGTAAAATGGTGAGGTAAAATTTATTTCTAAAAATATTTTAATAACAATATCAAAGAATCGAAGATATCGGAAATATCAGAGAAGTCATCAAGAATCGCAGAAGTGAAATTAGAAAAGCAACAATGTCCGTCTCCACGAGGGCTACGAAATGTGTTCAAGCTGACGGGGGGATTTTTAAACAATTTCTTTGATATTGTAATTAAAATATTTTTAGAAATAAATTTTACCTCACCATTTTACCAACGTAATTTATTGGTTTAATTAATTGCCATTAACAGTGAAGGGGTAATGGTAAGAAATGAGAAGACATTGAGACGTTATTCACTCTTCTTGTGGGATATGTAGGCTTTATACCTGAAAGTCATAAGTCCTGTGATGACGGAAGAAGTAATAATTTCCTCAAATTTAATCGTGAAAATGTATTTTAAGTAGTTTGATTTCCTACAAATTGACCCGCCCTCCTGGAACAACATTTGATTCTCGCTCAGCTAAAAATGATAGCTAAAAAGTTGATTATAGGGAGGGGGGAGCGTGATGAATAGTAAGTTCCCGATCAGTTCGTATCAATATGTTGGCTGACAAATGAATCGTATAACAATAAATTACAATGAACCTTTCACGTGAATTTTTTCTTGTTGGTACAACATGCCTGTTTTTGAGCACTTGGCCTTGCTTTTTCGAATACTCACCGCGATATCTCGGTCAAAACAGCACCGATTGCCAATATTCTTGAGACGTTTGAAAGCTTACAAAATGGACATGTTTTCTCTGAGTTCCGCCAAATGGTGTGGCATGATTAAGTATGGTGAAATCGTCGGCGAAAAAAACGGAAAATTTGAGGAACAACATTTTCACCTCTTTCGATAAACAAATGAGGATACTTTTTAAACCCGTTATTAGCTTGAAAGAACTAGGTATTTTTGAAGAAAATGTTGTGCTCTTTTCAGAAATGTTACTCATTTTGTTCTATGTTTGACGATGGGGTTGTCTCGACGAGTTATTGGTGGAAAAAGGGAAAGTGGCTAAAAATTCACTAATTTGGCTCTATCTCCGAAACAAAGCATTTGCGGCCCCATGTTTATATGGCTTTTTTGATCCGCCCTGCCGAGTACTACAACATATTTCAATCCGGATCATTCCTCCCCAAACACCCTGTATAAGACCGGTAACGTTTAATGAGCTTAAATATGCAATAAACAATCTCAAAACAAATAAAGCTCCTGGGTATGACCTCATAACTGGGAATGTCGTCAAACTACTCCCGGAAGTAGGAATGCGTATGTTACTCTACCTCATAAACGCATCGCTGAGACTCAAATACGTACCTCGTTGCTGGA
Source organism: Corythucha ciliata (assembly GCA_038030265.1). Classification (NCBI taxonomy): domain Eukaryota; kingdom Metazoa; phylum Arthropoda; class Insecta; order Hemiptera; family Tingidae; genus Corythucha; species Corythucha ciliata. The sequence goes on from CM075937.1 coordinate 52,322,114, forward strand.
AAGTGGCAGAAGTGATCATGATCCTGAAACCTGGTAAGGAATCATGCGAGAAAACGTCGTTCCGTCCTATATCATTGTTACCAGTGATCTCCAAACTCTTCGAGAGGTTACTCGTGAAGAGATTAAAAGCCATAGTCAAAGACAAGGAGCTTATGCCCAATCACCAGTTCGGGTTCAGGGAAAAGCACTCCACTATTGATCAAGTGCATCGCATCACTCGGGTGATTGAGAACTCTTTAGAGAGGAAGCAAGTCTGCGCGAGCGTGTTCCTTGATGTTTCCCAAGCATTTGATAAAGTCTGGCATCAGGGTCTGCTGTACAAACTTGGAAGAAACTTGCCGGACCAATACTTCCACATTCTCAAGTCGTACCTCTCAGAAAGACACTTCAGGGTGAAGCACGAAGGAGCGTATTCATCATTAAAGAGGATAAATGCTGGTGTTCCCCAAGGAAGTGTACTTGGGCCGCTGCTGTATCTCCTCTATACGAACGACGTCCCTAGCAGTGGGGTCACAACAATTGCAACGTTTGCAGACGACACAGCCCTACTGGCGGTTGCAGAGTCTGTTGAAGGAGCAACATCACAACTACAGCACACAGTAAATAATGTATGTCAATGGGCCAAAAAATGGCGACTAAAACTGAACGAACTCAAGTCCTCACACATCTACTTCACAAACAAGAAAATAGTCAATATACCAATAATTATCAACGGACAACAGGTACCCATAGTAAACACCGCTAAATACCTGGGTATGACACTCGATACTAAGCTTAAATGGAAAGAGCACGTTAAGAAGAAAAATGAAGAACTAAAACTGAAGTTTAGAAGACTGTTTTGGTTACTTGGTAGGCACTCTGAGCTCTCCATCCATAACCAATTGCTAATATATAGACAAGTGCTGAAGCCAGTATGGACGTATGGAATTCAACTCTGGGGTTGTACAAAAAAGACCAATGTTAAGGTCATACAAACATTCCAGAACAAGGTACTGAGGAGCATTGTCAATGCCCCCTGGTATGTTCGCAATGATGACCTCCACCGAGACCTCAAGGTGGAAACCGTAAAAGATGTAATTGAGCAGCATGCGCTCAAACACCAACACCGTCTTCGGGAGCATATGAACCCGGAAGCACTTCGCCTCCTGGACAACGGTGACGTCGTCAGGCGGCTACAGCGGACAAAACCCATGGACCTTGTGGTGTTGCGGTAGTGACAGTGAGGTGCGTGCGTGCTCGTAGGAGGAAGGCCACTGGGCCATGAACTCCAATAATGTTGTAAATTGTATATAAGTAAATTAACTTGATGGGCTCAGGCTCAGTTGTTATAATACAGATACCTATTAATAAAGATATCTAAAAATGAAAAAAAAAAAAAAAATTGCAATGATCGGAAATCTGCCTTTTGGATGAATGAAACAAAACCAATGAATTCAGTTTTTGAATGTGCCAAATGGGGAACTTGCATGAATGCCCGATTGGGGGGGGGGGAAGTATACCAGTGAATTGGCACATGCGGACAACGATATCAACAGCATAGTTACAGCCCGATTGGTGCGTCTGGTGATTTTTAAATACATTTCAAAGTTCTTCAGGAGTGGATGGATAGTGCGAGGAAAAAATTACGTCAAAGAGCAGTTTTGAAGCATTTGAGGAAACTCTAAAGCCCCGTCTACATAAGACGCAAGGACGCCGTCGCAGGACGCAGCGCAGAACGCAGGAAGCAAGTCCACTTTTCACTGTCTACATAAAACGCAAGGCTCCGTCGTGCGTTGAGCCAATCATATGTCACGTTATAAAATAAAAAGTGAAAGAGAAGTTCTAATCACTTTATCTTGACATTGTTAGGTTATCTTACTTCACTAATTCCAGTCAGCATTGTATTTTCACACTTTCAAGTCAATTTAATCATTTTATGGATAAGATAGCTAAAAAGTTAGGACGTTGCCACTTTATTCACCATCTGTGTTTCGGCGATGGTCTTCAAAATTCGGCTGAGGGAAAAATAAAATAGAAGAAGGGATCGTCAGTGGTGGCTTCATGCATTAACGAAAGAATGATGTTCGGCTGCTATGAAACATTGAGAATCGCGGATCACGAGCAGTTTTTTGAGTTACGGGGATGTGACCTTCGAAATTCGAGGATCTTCTTGAAAGGGTCCATATTCCATATCTCGAGAAGAAAAGCAACAGAACTCCTTCACCAGTTGCTTTACTATTTGTGTGAATGCTTTCGTAAGTTCACCCTGGTAGCGTATATTGCATGTAAAGGATCTTGGACAATTTAACATTTTTTTTTTTGTAAAAAAAATCATTATGCTTCACTTGCGGGAATTGTAAAAATAATATAATAATACTCCAATGTGTATACATAAAAAAAAAAAAAAAAAGGAAGAAAGAACAGATTGCCAGAGGCCAAAGGAGATGTGACCAATAAGAACTCTAACCACCGAGGTATATAAGGACGCTCATCGATGAACCTACAGCTTTTTCTAATTCAAGCCTTCTCGACGTGTCATCTTCGCATTATTGTTCTCTCCCTGTCAGTAATAAAAAAACTACCTCTTCAATTTCTCTCAGTAATTTCATTTTTTTTTGTTAGGAAAAACCACAGATTGTATTGGTAGCCTGACTCCCGTTGGAACAACGTTCCTTCCTGTTTCAGCGCCAAACAAATCTGAAATCCTTCAGCCGAGCTCTAATAGCCTGCATCCCGTTGGAATAACGTTCCTTCCTGTTGCAGCGTTAGAGACGGCGAGGAGTTAGGGGGTAGGTGAGGAAAGCTCCAGCCTTAAGGATAGGTCGCATCCCGTTGAGAATTTTCTCTTCCTGGTGCGGCGTCTGAGAGGTTGGGGCTTAAACTCAGGATAAGATCTGCCTGCATCCCGGATTTGCAAGTGCTTTCCCTGTTGCAGCGGTCTTCCTGAAAGACCGCTGCTCTTCCGCAAGGAAGAGATCTTCCTTGGAAGATCTCTAGCCTCGTCTTGTCACTCCAGCGGCCGGGTTCTAATCCCCTCCCTGGATCTCAAGACGGGACACTGGGACTTCCTTACAGGAGCTTAGTGGGCTACTAACGCCTGGGCCAGAGTAACATCTTCCCCCGGTTTATTAGTCAAGTCTAAGACTCCTTTTTCTCTTATATTGTGGAAAAAAAATTAGAACACACCAACAAACCTCAGCCACCCGCAATATAAACTGGTGACCCCGACGTGATAAAAAATGGCTGAAGGAGGACAGGGAGAAGAACCAATCAATAATATCGAAGCTGTCAGGGCGTGTAACATAAGGCTCCCACAGTTCTACGAAGATGACCCCAATTTGTGGTTCTTACAAACGGACTCAATCTTCGCCGCTGACCACGTGCAATCACAAACTCGAAAATTCAACATGGTCATTGGGCAACTACCGTACAGAATAATGGCTCAAGTAGCTGATTTGGCCAGAGAACCAGGAGATACGCCTTACGACACCTTGAAGAACCGATTGGTGCAGACATATAGCCAATCGCAAGAAAAGAAAATCATCCGACTTCTTGAGGAGACCAGTTTGGGAGATCAAAAACCATCCCAACTTCTACGACAAATGCAGACTCTAGTAGGCAACGCTGCATCAATTGAGGTACTTCGCACCGTATGGCTTAGGGCTCTCCCTCAACGAACCAGAAGTGTGTTAGCCGCAGTGGAAGTTGAGGACATCGATCGACTAGCCGTCATTGCCGACAAAGTTCACGAGTTTGAAGCGCCATCATACGCAAATGAAATCAACGACGGCCAGCCTCAAACAACAAGAACTCACAAAGGAAGTTCAACACTTGAGAAATCAACTGTGTGAGCTGCAAACCAGGAGGAGTAGATCAACCTCAAGAACAAGGACAAGAAGACGTTCCGGAAGCAGGATTGAATCAAGAGATAACGCTAGAGGAAATAAGCATCTCTGTTGGTACCACTTTCGATTCAGAGAAAGATCAACTAAATGTCAGGAGCCTTGCAGTTGGCACAAGAAGGAAACAGCGCAAGACTCTCAAACAACTACGGAAAACTAGAGCGAACGGCAGTAGCGGCGGATACGGCCGTTTTACGAAGCTCCAGCCGCCTTTTCATCACCTGTTTAAACACAAACTTTAAATTTCTGATAGACACCGGAGCGACTGTGAGCGTGTTACCCGCATCGAAATTCACCGGGAGAAGAATTACCAACTTCAAGGTTTATGCTGCCAATGGTACGTCAATATCTACCTATGGCACAATTCCTTTAACTCTAAATTTGGGTTTACGACGGTTATTCAAATGGAACTTCCTCATCGCTGATGTCTCAAGAGCAATCATCGGAGTAGATTTTTTACATCACTACAACCTAGCAGTAATTCCCAGTAAGAGTCGACTCCAAGATGCAACAACTGGAATGACTATCGCCGGAAAACTTGAGGAAGTAACACATACTCAAGTACATAGCATCCCACCCGCGCACAAGTACGCGGAAATATTAGCCAAATTCCCTAAAATCACCTCACTGCAAGGGACTAAGGAATTCAAGGATGTAGGAGTGTACCATCACATAGAAACACAGGGACCTCCAGTATGTGCTAAGGCACGGCGTCTCAACCCAGCCGTTTTCAAGAAAGCCAAGGAAGAATTTAGACAGATGATGGAAGAAGGGATTTGCCAACCATCAAAATCTCCATGGGCATCTCCACTCCACATAGTTATGAAAAAAGACGGAAGCATCAGACCATGCGGAGACTACAGACAGCTCAACACGAAAACAATACCCGATAGATATGGGGTACCAAACCTGCGAGACTTTACCACGCAACTACATGGAACAAAGATCTATTCCACACTGGACATCCGCAAAGCCTTTTATCACATCCCAGTTGCACCCGAAGATGTACCAAAAACAGCGATAATAACGCCGTTTGGTCTTTTTGAATTTACAAGAATGGGATTTGGGCTCAGAAATGCAGCACAAAGTTATCAACGGTTCATGGATCAGATCCTAAGGGATTTTGACTTCATATTCTGCTACCTCGACGACATTCTGATAGCATCAACCAACGAGGAAGAGCACAAGAAACATCTCGAACTGGTCCTTGGAAGATTGACCGAATTTGGGTTAACGCTCAATATTGATAAATGCGTACTCGGAGAAACATCAGTGGACTTCCTGGGCTACACAGTTACTGAAGAAGGCATCATACCAAGCAAGGATAAAGTAGCAGCAATTCTGGAATTTACAAAGCCACATAACGTGGTAACTCTTCGAAGATATCTAGGAATGGTCAACTTTTATCGACAATGCATTCCTAACATGTCGGAAATCCAGAAGCCACTCTGCAAGTACCTGCATAAATCAAAAAAGAACGATAAAACGCCAATCAACTGGGACGAAGAATCAGAAGCAGCTTTCGAGAAAACGAAAAAAGCGTTGGCAAATGCAACACTGCTGGCACATCCCTCTTCTACTTCACCACTGTACCTAGCCTGTGACGGTGATGTGGGAATGGGTGGAGTACTGCAACAAAATCAAAAGGGGATATTGAGACCACTAGGATTTTTCTCGAAATCACTGAACTCGACCCAAAGAAATTACAGCACTTATGACCGCGAATTGTTGGCTATCTTCGAAGGCGTTAAATACTTTCGAGACCTGCTGGAAGGAAGAGAATTCACCATCTTGACGGATCATAAGCCGCTAACACACGCTCTAGCTCAAAACAGAGCGACGGCGAGTCCACGACGACTGCGTCAACTGAATTACATCTCCCAGTTTACCACTAAAATCGAGTATAAAAAGGGAGAGGACAACACAGTCGCCGATACCCTGTCGCGAGTGGAAGAAATTAACCTACCAGCAGCACTCCTAAAGCTTACGGAAATACAACATCAGGACACCGAGATACAACAACTCATCGCCAACGGAAAATTTCAAGTCAAATCAGTAGACGTAGTGGGCACAGACTCATCAGTATACTGTGAGACTTCAACAGGGCGAGAGCGACCGGTAGTCCCAGCAACAATGAGGAAAATTATTTTTGACTGCATCCATAACCTGAGCCACCCTGGCGTTCGAACAACACAAAAAATGGTGACTCAGAGATTCTTCTGGCCAGGAATGAAAAAGGAAGTTAAGAAGTGGGCGCAGTGCTGTATTCCTTGCCAGCAAACAAAAGTGCACAAACATACGGTCAGCCCCCTGGGTCAATTTCCGGCAGCAGAAGAATTTGAACACGTCCACATCGACATATTAGGTCCATTTCCTCAATCCGAAGGAAAAGAGTATCTTCTGACAGTAATTGACAGAGAAACAAGTTGGCCTGAATGCATACCAATAGCGAGAATTGACGCACGTACGGTGGCCGAGAATTTCTTCAATCAATGGGTCGCGAGGTATGGAACACCAGCAAGAATAACCACCGACCAGGGAAGAAGTTTCGAGTCAAGCCTATTCAACAGCTTGACACAAATATTAGGAATTGAAAGAATTCGGACAACAGCATACCATCCCATGAGCAACGGAAAAATCGAAAGATGGCACCGCACATTCAGGAACGCACTAATCGCAGACCTAAAAAATCCCCAATGGACTAAGAAGTTGGGAGCAGTACTCCTTGGACTGAGGACAGCCATTCAGGAAAAGGACAATAAAAGCGCTGCAGAAAGAGTTTTTAAAAGGCATATGCGCCTTCCTGTGGATTTGTTCACTAAAACTCCGCTAAATGCCGAAGAACCGTCATCAGAACTAAGGTCAAATCTACAGCCACAGAGGAAAAAATACTCCTTCGTTCATCCTGACCTAAAAACGGCAACTCACGTTTTCTTGAGGGAAGATGTTCGACGGAAGAAGCTTCAACCTCCGTACAAAGGACCATACCCAGTTGTGGCCAGGGATGACAAAACGATTTCCGTGAAAACATCTGATGACAAAATAACAAAAGTATCAATCGACAGAACAAAACCAGCATTTATACTTCAGCCTGAAGAACAAACTTCTACTACAGTGGAAGCATGTGACTACTTAAATCAACGCCCCACCTTCAACGCGAACAGACGTAAGACAGTTACCTTCGAAGAATGTCGCGAGAAGAAATTATTTTTGAAGAAATGTGGAGGCGGATTCAGCAGGAATGTATAATAGATTTCACAGTGCTGTCACCATTGCGAGAATCACAAGAGAAAGCAATGCCAGCGCAGACGTCGTGGTACGCACCATATAAAATCGACGTGGACAACGCTCGGAGGATCGCCTCACGCCGTCGCCGAGAACTGCAACTTGTCCTGGCGAAGCTCAAGTGGAAAAGCAATAGGAAAGAAGCAAGAACGCAAACGCCACGGAACTGGTCGTTCATTGATAAATGTGAAGTGGAACGTGAAGTAAAATGCAGCGAAAAGTTTAATTAATGTAAATATGGACTATTATTTTTTTCTTTTGATTTTTTTGGGGGGAACTGTTGTAAAGGATCTTGGACAATTTAACATTTTTTTTTTTTGTAAAAAAAATCATTATGCTTCACTTGCGGGAATTGTAAAAATAATATAATAATACTCCAATGTGTATATATATAAAAAAAAAAAAAAGGAAGAAAGAACAGATTGCCAGAGGCCAAAGGAGATGTGACCAATAAGAACTAACCACCGAGGTATATAAGGACGCTCATCGATGAACCTACAGCTTTTTCTAATTCAAGCCTTCTCGACGTGTCATCTTCGCATTATTGTTCTCTCCCTGTCAGTAATAAAAAAACTACCTCTTCAATTTCTCTCAGTAATTTCATTTTTTTTTGTTAGGAAAAACCACAGATTGTATTGGTAGCCTGACTCCCGTTGGAACAACGTTCCTTCCTGTTTCAGCGCCAAACAAATCTGAAATCCTTCAGCCGAGCTCTAATAGCCTGCATCCCGTTGGAATAACGTTCCTTCCTGTTGCAGCGTTAGAGACGGCGAGGAGTTAGGGGGTAGGTGAGGAAAGCTCCAGCCTTAAGGATAGGTCGCATCCCGTTGAGAATTTTCTCTTCCTGGTGCGGCGTCTGAGAGGTTGGGGTTTAAACTCAGGATAAGATCTGCCTGCATCCCGGATTTGCAAGTGCTTTCCCTGTTGCAGCGGTCTTCCTGAGGACCTCTTAATTGGAAGATCTCTAGCCTCGTCTTGTCACTCCAGCGGCCGGGTTCTAATCCCCTCCCTGGATCTCAAGACGGGACACTGGGACTTCCTTACAGGAGCTTAGTGGGCTACTAACGCCTGGGCCAGAGTAACATCTCCCCCCGGTTTATTAGTCAAGTCTAAGACTCCTTTTTCTCTTATATTGTGGAAAAAAAAAATTAGAACACACCAACAAACCTCAGCCACCCGCAATATTGCATATTCATTTACTTTTACTTATAAAGATTCGTTTGTAGTTATCGAAGGTGCATGGAATTACGGGAAAAAAGCAGTCCGTGGACATGGATGTTTCGAGTCGGGTGCTAAACTGCTTATAAAATTACATCCCGGAAGTTTGGAAGGCAATATGGCTTGATTTACTACCAAAAATTTTGCCAGTCAAGACAGGGAATGCTTTAAAATTTTTAGATATTCGGGTAAAATTATACAGATACCCCAGTATTTAACGTAAAAACAAATAGATCCATAAATATAAGGTACTTACTACCAGGAACTGCATGTTTTCGTAATTGGTATACGTATAGTAGATAGTACTATTTAGTACACACCAAGTTGTGGGGGTGCTACGATCTTGTAGACAATAGGACCTTCCCAACCACTATCCCCCACTATTAGCCGTGTACTAAACAGTACAAAATCATCCAAATGCCGACATACACCCTGTATTGTGAGAGAATTAAATACATTCTTCAAACTTGTAGGTACATTTATTTGAGAATCACTAGTTAATAAAAAACTAATGTTTCAAAAAGTTTTTAATTTATGTTTATGGGGAAATCATCACTGCTAGTTCTTCAAGCACCAATGACTCTAATTTTTCCATCTTCAGGCACTATCCCCAAGGCATAATTGAATGATTCAAAGGCAGAGCCCCAACGCGTCGTCCCTTCATCCTCCAAATATTTTCTTGACCTCTTCTGCGGTCTGTCACTTAGTGGTGATACTACCGACTTTCTTTGTCCTTCGTGTTTTTGTGTTGCGATGCCCTCTTTGAGTACAGCCCAGGATTTGTTTTTACCAGGGCAATAAGCTCCCTCACTTCATCGCATCTACCAGCTTCATCTACCACCGAACAGCAGACCACTTTTTCATTTTGAAATAATACACTTTTTGATAAATAAACTTTTTAAAACAAAATCCAGAAGGAAATGGCGAGCGGAGTTATTTGATTTTGATAACAGTTGCCGGGTAGAAAGAACCTCCAAACTCATGGAAGAAGAAAAAATATTGGAGATGCCCAAAAATACCTTGAAGTGAGCTTGAAATATCATCTAGTAGGCGGGGCCTATTTCACCGCAGTTGAATTCTATTGGTTCTATTAGTTCAAACTTGACGACGGCTACTCAACATCAAATGCTATTGGCCGAACGCAAGAAGTTGACGCGAGAAGTTGATATTGGTTCAACTCTGCGTTGCGTCCTGCGTTCTGTGCAGCGTCCCACAACGCCAACTTAAACGTTCTATATAGACGACAATGAACATTTTTAAATAAAATAATTAACAACTCTAAACTGAAAAAGAAAACAGGGAGCCATACGAGCGGAGTTCTCTGTGTTTAAAAATGTGATTAAACAATTGTTTTTTGATAATTTTGGGATTTTGAAAACTTCAACAATCAATGTAGCAGTGGAAAGAACCTCAAACCTAGACCCTGCCTTCTAAACTTAAATGCGATTGGCTGAACGCAACCGCGGACGCGAGAGTTGGATGAAATTCGCGTTGCTTCCTGCGTTTTGCGTTGCGTCCTGCGGCGGCGTCCTTGCGTCTTATGTAGACGGGGCTTAAAATGTTTTGTTTACAAATAACAAGAAAAATTAAACCCCAGAAAACGCGTCTTCCCTCCTTTTCCTCACACCATCCATTTCAGAGACTGCCATTTGACGTAATCAAACCCTCACTCAATTTTTTAAAAAATTCGCCTAAAAAAAACCCTTGATTTATCTCAATGGTTAATGTGGGCAATTCTCTTGTTGAAGAGCCCTCTTCAAGAAACACCAGTGATTGAAAAATGTGCAAGTTTCCCATTAGTTTTTCGAATTATCGAATTTGAGCTAAAATTTTATCAGCGAAATTGCAAGTCACGGGTCTAAATTTTCGCAAGATTGTTAGTTTCCCTTGTCAGTTATTTAATCAAAATTGCAAGTTCCTGTTATGTGTAGTTTACTTTTAATCCTGATGAATTTCTTTTGGCAAAAGAAATCTTTTTTTGCGTGCTTAATAAATTAGTATAAATAAACGTTTTGATAAGTATTAACGTTTTTCTCGTCGATTTCATCCGTGAATCTGCGCTTTTGCACAGTTTTAGATGTGAGTGAGCCGTTCTTCCTCAATTTCAGCTGCGAATTACCGTTTTTCATTATCAATTTTTCTCTATTCTAACCGTGAAGTAAAGCGTTTAAATATCTCAATTTTATCTGCGAATAAGTGCTCTTTCTCAATTTTATCCGCGAACTAGCAATTTTTCTCAGTTTCAAGCGCGAATGAGCGCTGTTTCTAAATTTAATCCACGAATCCCCGCTTTTTCACAATTTTGGTCGTAAAAATGGGCGTTTTTTCTTAATTTAAGCCACGAATTATCGTTTTACTTCCATGTTCCCGTAGCCTCTGTATTACTGTGGTTACTAATACAGTAATTCAACTGTTGAACCGTCGGCAAAGCTACATTCCCATAATATTTACTAAGCAAAAACAAACAAAAAATTGCCACCCTCCAAAGTTGCCGCCGGGAGCACGTGCCCCCTTTGCTCCCCCCCCCCCTAGTTTCGGCCCTGCAGTCATCATCAGCATTATCAGTTCGGCATTGCTATTTTAAATTTTTGGAGTACTATTTTCAAGCATCTACACAGGCATTATGTTCCAATAAATACGCCAGTGGTTACGTGGGTAATAAAGTACCTACTTCTCCATTTTGGCTTATTATTTCTCAATAATAAGTCTTTGTAATCGTATCGCAAAAAAAATTTTTTGACCCCCCCCCCCTCAAAATTTGTAGTTTTACGTTTCAAAGTGCGTAGAATCCAAATCTGCAATAAAAAAAAATGTCCGTCCGCCGTCCGGGCCATATCTTGCCCTAGGATTGCTCGAAAAAACTCGTTCTTTCGCACATAGACTCCATTTGGGGTCTAGTTGGTCCTATCATCTGATCAGTTTGATCAAATAACTCCCTGGGGTTTTATGGGCCAAAAGCGGGTCCAAAATGGGGATTTTCAAAGGATTTGGGATCATAGGGGTGTGGGGTGTCGATTTTCATGTAATTTCAAGCCGGATTTGACTACATCGATGAATAATAAACCCATAAACAGTCGAAATAATAAGGCATTGTTCGATAATTCGCAGCGTTTTTTACTCCTTCTCCTTCTCATATGTTCATTCCGTCTTTTATTTAAACGTGTGCTTTTCGTTGAATAAAGCCTACTAAGGCTACAGACCCTCTCCTGAAGGAAGACACAAATATGCGCCTCTCTATTACACAAAAAGAAATATAAACTAAATACTCCTGCTCGGTGACACGTCCACTTTCTGAATTTGGACTTCTCTCGCTGTCGCTCGTCTGAAAGGGCTCATGGAAAAAAGTGTGCGTATTCTACCTGTGGCGGCCACCCCACGACTACGCGTTTTGTGGCGGGAACCTGCCACAGCCTTTTTCGTCGCGCCACTCACGCACCGCGAACGTGTGGAAGTAGCTCCATGAGAACGCTCCCATTGAAGGCAATGTATACGCGTTAGTGGCTCGTGTGAACGTGCCCCAACAGTAGCTTTGATCAGATGGCATAGTGTTCCAAACAAGAAGTCGTCTCCACTTCCCTTAATTTGTGAAGGTTCCGATTCCGGTGAGACGCAATGCAGTCCTTGAAAAGACAATAGTCCTGAAAAATTCAACTTAATGCAGGTATTTTACCTTGCCGTTGTCGGGTGTGAAAAAAAAATGATAACAAAACCAAATAACATAACAAAATACGGGTGGCGAACACACTGGTTTTTCAAGAAATCACGTTAATTAATTTCACTGTCAATCTCAATGCCATGGTGAAATAAAAAAGGAGGAGAATGTCACCAAAAGTGGTCTAACGGGGCTCTGTACGCTTTTAGTGGTTAAGTTTTTCAACCGATAGAATCATGACCGGAAGCAGGGGCCTTTATTTTATTTCTCTTTTGATCTTATTGAAAACTAAAATTAATAACAGAGGATGAGCCAAATCTGTTTAAACATTTAAATCAACATCCGTCATTGCTACGAAACGAAGCGCAGTAGCATATAAGATTGTTGGTACACAAAAGAAAAATCAATTGTTCTCTTTGATTTGCGTTGCACTCAATAGTCATGACAACGTGCCGTCATCTTCAATATCTTTCATTATAAAAGAAATGAATTTCCGCTAATGATTGAGTATTTTACTCTGAGTGAACAACTTCCTCCTTTCCAATGAATTTATCCTTCTCTTTTTGTAATTGATTTATTTTCTAATCAATTCCTCTCCAAGTGACCTCTAAATCGTTCTTTATTAATGTTCATTATTATCAGCCAAACGTCAATCAATACACGAAATTACAGAAAGGGGCATCGATGAAGTTGGCTAACTATGATTCACCTGTCAGAAGGATTCGGATCCTATCAATGAATCAAGTCATTAGCAAAGCAAGGATAATTCATCGAAATAACGTGTAGTAGCGGTGTGCGGTCTTTGTTTACCATAATTGACGAACCCTTTTTTTTCGTTTTATTTCATTACTTTTTTTTTTTTTTTTTTTTTTTTTTTTTTTTTTACAGAAGATTCGATGAATTTCGTTTAAGATTATCGTAGCATTTTTTCATTCGAGTAGCATAAGGTTAGTCAGCCTTTGTGAGTTAAACAGGTTTGCATAGTAGTTAGTTTTCATGTATTCCCAGAGGGCTGACCTATCCCAAACGTGCGACCTTTACACGAAGGTGGTTTCGTTCACGGTCGGAATAAGTGATTTTTGATTGACATATTAGGCCAGTCAACAAAAACAATAAAATCGCAATTAAACGGCTAGTTCTGATTTTTTAGTATGTTTTTAGGGCCAGCACCAGTAGTGCAAGCACAAGTTTTCAGCTTCGAAAAACTTGTGCTACTTTCGTGGCCCTCGAAAACCCGCGAAATTTTTGCACTTTTTTCGGGTTTTTCACTTTATCTCCTAGAATATGCATTTTAAGATAAAACGTACGAAAAAAGTTAAAACCCAAACAAAATTTGCTACAGTTTGAGACATTGAAGGCAATGTATTTCTAAAATGGCGCGTTAGTGTCTGCCACAGCCAGACACGCGTTAGTGGCTCGTGTGAACGTGGCTCGTGTAACGTACCTCTGTATGTCATGTAGTAACCATGATACAGCTCCTCGAATTTGGATTAATTTGTCAAAAAAATTGAAATTTTAAGTTTTAGTCAACTTTCGACCCGAATTTTGGCTAAAATACTCATCCTACTAGAAAAGCCGAGCCGAGAGAATTTGTAACAAATTTAATTATGTTCCATTTAAGCACACAACGATGTCTGAAAGACCATATACATATAGTCCAGTCAAACGGTAGTTCCACGTGGACAAAAATTTCTTCTTCAATTTTTTCACTTTATTCTACGTTTTTTTTGGGGTGAGGAACAGGAATCTAAAGAGATCCAACAAAATTTCCTTGTGCGTTTTGAGAAAATCGTGAAAACTGCTCATTTTTGGCACTTTTTTCAGTTTTTTGCTTATAACTCCTTAGTGACGCGTTCTACGAGAAATGTTACCCTCTCATTTTATTAAAAGCATTGAATTCTGCGTCGAATCGTTCTTTCTTTAGTCAAAATTGACTCGGTTTCACCGTTATAGATTTTTTTAAACCGTAATTTTTAGCCACTTTTGGTAAAATTAATAAAAATTTCCAAGGCAGCAGCAACTTAAAATGGCTGTTCCAATCGGAAAATGTCATGAAATCATAGTGGTTCAGAATTGAATTTTACGTAAGTAAAAAGCCTTTAAACCTACAGGAAAAATCAGTGGCATCAGTTATGCGACAAAAAAAAGCGGGAAAAGGCGGCCCAAAAACCACGTTTCTCTGCACATTTTTGCCAGTAGCTCGCAAAGTAGTAGTCCAATTTTTACTTCCATGTTCCCGTAGGGAAGGAAGTTTGGTAATGGCAAAAAAAAAATTTTTTAGCTGACACCAGATTCGCGTTCCTGGACCCCGAAAACGCCTAAATCTCGATTTTCAGTATGGCGTCTGTCGTCCGTCCTCCGTCGTCCGTCGTCCACTTTTTTCTTGACAGATCTGGACGAGTGATGGCTCAAAAGTTGTCTTCATCTCTAGATGTACACCTTAAAATTTGAAAACGATTCGTTGAGCGATTTGGAAGATATTATAACAAATGTGTTCGGAGTAAAAATGGTTGGACCCTTATAATTCCAAGAGAATATTATAAAATTTGATGATCGGTCGTTCAAAATGGTCATCTAGGTTCCTAGAAAACGCTGCTAAAATTTGAATAAGATTTGTTGAGCGGTACAGTTGCTAAGGTTTGGAATGCGTTTCAGCTCTTTTTTTGCCCCAAACCTATCTCCTACCAGAATTTTAGTCCGATTTCCTCTCATGATGGCTTAAAATGACCACAACAAAATTCCCCATCGATGAACTGGCCATTTTTTCGAAATTCAATTTGGTTATTTTCAAATTAATTTTTTAAACAAATTGACGAGGATGTATTTTCTATAAAAAACGATCTGAAAGCTGATTGAATTTTCTATCAGATCTATTATATGAAATTTCATTTGCAGATTAACATAAGACAGCTAGGGCCATAACGTCAAACAATTTGAAATTTGCTGCTAAAAAAACGTTTTTTGTCACATTTCGGCCTATAACTCAAAAACTATCCATTCGATTAAACTTTGAAGAAACTCATCTGAAAGCTCATTAAATTTCCTATAAGGAGTCATGTATGGCGTTTTTATAAAGACCCGATAAGTGGCAATAAAACGCAGTGGGAAATTCGCAAAATGAGTAATTTTTTCGAAAACTCCTTTCTTCAGCCGAACGTTTTTGCTCATAACTATCGAACGAAGCCTTCTATGAAAATTGCACTATTTTTCAGTGAAAGCTGGTGAAATTTACAGTCAGAAACCATATTTGACAGATTTTTTAAGGCCCGGAAAATATTCTGTACAGGGCAATGAAAATAGGTGTTGTTTCAAAAAAGTGGTTACGCCCACCAACTTAGTCCACAAATGTTGAAACTCAACATATTATCACCAGTATTATAGGTAGCGTCAGAGATTACATCACTCAACTGAGACTTGAACTAGTTTTATTTTTTCACACAATTTTGCCAAAAGCTACTAGAAATGACCATTTAAAAAAATCAATACCGGTGAAACGGCTGGGTCATTGGATTGGGTTGGATTGGGCCCCCCAGACAATCACAAAAATTGTACCTTTGGGTGTGGTCCAGAGCTATTCCATGTCCATCAGAGGTCCAAGATTGTGGAGGCGATGGACCGCCCCTCACCGGAAGCGGAGGTGCTACCCTACAACGATTCACGTCCCTGGCTGTCAACCCGATCGTGTTTTCATGAGTTTTGGCATCCAAGCTATAACGACAGCATGACTTTGGAAAATGTGTTACTTCCTCATTCTTTCAATTTTGTGGTATTTTCATTCAGCCTTATGCTCCGTGAACACGAGCGATAAGTTTCGCCCGATCACTGTGATACATGTCACCGTGACCATGGAAAAACAATTAGAAACTACTGGAGCAGTCCATTCATAGAGTGTATAGAGGAGAATGGTCCTGATGATTAGCTTAGCGATGATCATGCTACACTTATCGCTCGCGTGCACTGGGACCCACAAAAACTTAGGGGTGGGAACTCAACAGATCCATTTTTAGAAAAATGTAGTTTCCAAACTTTGTGTTTATTCGAGGATTTTGATGAAACTATTTGGTCTACAGACATCGTTGTGTGCTTAAATGGAACATAATTAGATTTGCTACAACTTCTCCCTACTCGTATTTCCCCGTAAGATGAGTATTTTGGCCAAAACTTGGGTCGAAAGTTGACCAAAACTTGAAATTTCAATTTTTTTGACAAATAAATCCAAATTCAAGGAGTTGCATCTAGATTATTATATGCCCTACAGAGGTAAATTAGGTCTCAAATTGTAGCACATTTTATGTGGTTTTTAACGTATTTCTATGTTTTATCTTAAAATGCATATTTTAGGAGAAAACGTGAAATCCAAAAATAGTGCAAAATTTTCGCGGTTTTTCGAGTGCCACGAAAGTAGCACAAGTCTTTCGAAGCTGAAAACTTGGATTTACACTACTGGTGCTGGTCCTAACAACATACTAAAAAATCAGAACTAGCCGTTTAATTGCGATTTTAGCAGTTTTTAATGTTCTTATTGACTGGCCTATATGGCTTGCAGAATAGTTAATAATTTTTATTTTTATTTATTATTATTTTTTTTTTACAGGCATCGACATCAACGGTCATTAGCCTTCAACGAGGTAAGAAGTTTACTTGTAGTTGGTTTTATTTTAAGGCACTAATTTTACTAAAATTATTGTCAGTTTCAGGTGCTTCCTGTTATTTTCTATTTCCGTCTTCAGGCTTATCAGATACGTACCAATTTCTCTTATACCTAATCATACTATCTCTAGCTACTACATTTACTTTTCTTCCCAGATGCTGCTGATCTCTATGACACACTAAGTTAGCCATACCACACTATTGTATCACTGAATGTTTCTTCGGGTTTTGAATATTTCAGATAAGTATTATGTTTTACGTGCCTATTTTGTTAACTTGTTACTTTGTGTATTTTCGTTTTTGTCCTCAGGCTTCAGTTTCACTGATCGTTTGTATCACAGTACTATATCACAGACAGTCGGTTGATTTTTATCACAGTCGGAGTCGAGTTTTGTCAAGACATTGTAAGTATTCGTTAAACCTCGTTGTATAAATTAATTGCTTTTAAATATCTCATTACGAGTTCTATATTACTAGGTTTAATAGCTCCATGATATCTGTTGGAAGCCGATACTGTTCCCTCGCTGGTTAATCATTATTATTATTTTAGTGCATTTCAGTCTGAAAATGCACTATTGGTCTCGTCGTGATGGTGGCAAACACGGGTCATGTCATGTTTTTTTTCACGTTTCAGAACCTGTAGAACACGAATTCAGTGGTCTCCAGGATTCATATTATATACAGGGTGGTCGGTTTTGAGTAGCAAAAAAAAATGAGTAATAGTAGACCGAAAATGGGATAAAAAAGTCCTATTCGGATAGTGGCCTATCTCTTTTTGTTTTCTAAGTAATATTTTTTTTAGTGATTTTTAGGCGCAACTGTATTTTTCAACGAAAAACTACTATTTGTCAGCTTCTACTTCACTTTTTTTCAAAAGTAATGGCAGTTTCGTAATCTACGGAAACTTTTCTATGGGAGGAATGCAAAATCAACATTCTAAATAGTCAAAAGCGCCTAAAAACGTAACGTTTTTGTTGCGTCAATGCAAAAAACAAACAATTTGACTTCAAAAAACAATTTACTGTGTCGCCAAAAATTGCTTCACACGTTGTCAAGCGTCATAAAACTTCTTCGTTTCCCCAGCTTTCCAACGGTGTACTCGAAAGTGGAATTATCTCCCTCCTTTGACAATAAAATTCGAAAAGAAGCGAAAAAGTCATACATTTTGGGCTAAAGTTGGGGGTTTTGAAGTCGATTTTCTCAGCAACAAGTGGTTTCCACGATGACCTTTTTTCAGAAAAGTTGGCGCATGGTGTCAGCATCATAATGGTATCTTGACGTCACCTTCCATCTCGGATAATTTTTCGATTATTCCAAAATGATTGCTGAAAAATCCGTTTTAGTGCTCATTACTCAAATAGTCTTTCTTCACGAATAACTCGAGAAAAACACGATGAATGTCTGCCATCCATTCTTGACTAAAAAGGGCCTCTGAAAGTAAACATTTTAAAATTATAAAGGACTCAACTGTGCTGAAGACACACTATAGGTGATGACAAAGAACAAGTTGTGATTTAGGCCTATAAAGAAATGTCCTTATTCATCGTTATTATTCATCCTTATTAATAGTAGTCGCGGAAGACCCGACTCTGAGGACCATTCAACATTTAATGAGGACATTTCTTTTAGGCCTAAATCACCACTTGTTGTGTCACCACCCACTGTGTCTTCAGCACAGTTGAGTTCTTCATGATTTGAAAATATTCACGTTCAGAGGCCCTTTTTAGTCAAGAATGGATAGCAACAATTTATCAAGTTTTTTATCGAGTTATTCATGAAGAAGGATTATTGGAGTAATGAGAACCAAAACGGATTTTTCAGTCATCATTTTGCAATAATCGGAAAAATATCCGAGATGGAAGGTGATGTCAAGATACCACAATGATGCTGACACCATGCGCCAACTTTTCTAAAAAAAAAAAGGTCATCTTGGAAACCACTTGTTGCTGAGAAAATCGACTTCAAAACCTATGGGTAATATTTTAAACAATTTCAAGTTTGACGCGGAATTTCTCAGCAGGAGTGGGAGAAATTCAAGCAAATAACACTATACGACATAGAAAAAAGTCTGACCTTTCCAACGGTGCCATCAGATTTGACGTGAACGTGACTCATCTGGTTGCTAAGGTACGGACGATTTTCTTCAAGAAAACTACTAAATCCGTAAATATCTCGGAAACTATTAGGAATCGTACTAGGGTCAATATGAATTTTTTTGACGCATTTCTGACGTAGAACCACCAGCCTAAATATTGACATCCATTTCAGAAACACCCTGTATATACATATATTATTATGGCCGTTTTCTTGTTAGCACGATAACTCTCGAAGAAATCAATTTAGCGGAACGCGCTTTGGCATAAAAATCAGTAGTCATAAGACCCCGGTCGGTATTGCATTTGGGTCAAATCTGTTGAGGTTGAGGGGGGGGGGGAATAGGGGTTGAAATGGTCAAAAAATCACTATAAATCACCAGTTGATTCTAGAAGCATCATATTCGATACGTATACTCCATGTTAGAGTAGCCTTTGATTCCCATTTTAGTTTTTTGAAAAAGTCGAAGGGGAGGGGGTGTTGCCCCCGGAGTGGAAGTAAGCGTGTGGTCTTGTTAGCACGATAACTCTCGAAGAAATTAATTTAGCGGAACGCGCTTGAGCACAAAAATCAGTGGTCATACGACCTCGTTTGGTATTGCATTGGGCCAAATCGGTCGACTTGGTGGGGGGGGGGGGTAATATGGCTGGTAAAAAAGTCACTAGAAATCACCAGTTGATTCCAGAAGCATTATATTACGATGATTTCATTTTGAAGTAGCCTTTGATTCCCATTAAGTTCAGCTTAAACAAACCCGGCAGCAAACAGTACGATGGAGGGTCAAACATTAACGAAACAAATCATGATCTCAACATTACTACTTCTGGGACGGCTTAGGGTATCCATATACAAAATGAAATGCACTCTTTACGACCGCCAGCTGCCGGAGCTTTAGTTTTTTTTTAACGGCATCGGCTGTTGTCATTAGCCTTTTATGAGGTATGTATTTATTATAATTTATTATAGTTTATTCCATACTGATGTAGTTAATTTCTCTGTTCCAGCGTCTCCTGTACCTCGTGCTTGAATACTTCTTTCATCAATTGATCATGACTAGATTGTTTCGTCAGCGTTTCTTATCCTTTCGAGTTGCTTTCATCGTCAATCACATTTGGATGTCTCAGACATGTTCCGTTATCACAGTGAGTATTTCATATCACAGATTTAAAAGAAAAAAAACGCAATTTCTATATTAAATTATAAAGGTTGATTCACTAGGGTAGAAAGTCTAGGTAGGTGTGCTGAATCATGTTAAAGAGGTTGGTTTTCTTCAAAAAGTCTATTATATTGGATAGGAAATCATTTGACGCAAGGAGCGTTGTTAAGTTCGCGTTATGGGGGAAAGCACTTGATCTCCTTTCGTCAGTATAGCGTGGACATTCAATGAGTACGTGCTCAATGGTGGCCACGGTGCCGTAGAACTCACACGTCTGTCTATTCTGACGGGTGAAGTAGTGGCTCGTTGTGCATCGAGCGTGGCCCGTTCGAAGGCGTAGTATAACTACGGCGTCTTTTCGGGACAGTTGCACTGGTGTTGAGTATTTCTTTGGGTCAGGAATCAAGGTTCGAAGTTGTGAGCTGCTCCCTTTCCACAGCTCAACCCAGTCATCCCAAATCACTCGCCTTACTCGCGCTTTTTCATCATCCGCTCTAATAGGATCAATATGTTGCAGGGACATGAATGTGCGGCTGCCTTTGCCAGCAGGCCGACACATGTATTCCCAGGTATACCGACATGGCTGGGCACCCATAGGAACACAACTGTTTTATCTGTGAGGTTAAGCTGACACAGTTTCTGGTGAATGCAGGTTACAGCGGGGTCTTCATTGAATTTATCTCCAATGCAGCTAGCGTACTGTACGAGTCCACTAGAACAAGGTAAGACGAGGAACCGTGGGCGATGCAGCAATCCAAATCTAAGGAAATCCCATACAGCTCAGCAGAGTAAATTGAAAAATGTGGTGGAAGAGGGCAAATAAATGTTCCCCCCGATGGGACGTAATATGCACATCCCACCCCTGAAGCCACTTTCGAGCCATCTGTGTAGATGTGTGTAAACCCTGAATATTTCAGTAAAAGTTTATCGAATTGAGCAAGGCACACTTGCGTTGGCACTTGTGTCTTCGAATACTTGAGAAGAGAGGCATCAATGTTAAACCTTGGATATAACCAAGGGTGCATTCCACAAGGTTTGATAGGCATTATAGGATTAAGAGCAGTATCAAATCCTAATAGTGCTTCTTCCAGTCGTACTGGAAGGGGCCGAGATCGACTAGGGAGGTTGCGGTATTCGGCAATGCTCGCCGCACTGAATAATGTCGAGTGAAACATATGGTCTCGTTTTGACTGTACTCTAACTGCATAGTTTAAGATAATTTCTTGGAAACGATATTTTAGAGGTAGGCAGTTTGACAGGACATAGACATTGTCACAAGGGGTGGTTCGGTAAGCTCCAAGTGCGATGCGGAGGCCTGTTTGATAAGTCCGTTCTGGTGGCAGTAGCCAGCTTTTCCGAGCTGAGCCATAAGCTTGTATACCATAATCCATTTTTGACCTAACTAAGGAATTGAGGATTTCAAGAAGAATAGCAGAGTCTGAGCCCCATTTATGGCTGGCCAACATTCTTAAGAGATTCAGGGATTTGGAGCATTTAACATTTACCTGATGGATATGCTCCTTCCAGCTGCTTGTCCAGAACGAGTCCCAGAAATTTATGGTAATATTTATATTGAATACTGGCACCTTGCAGCGTCAGGGATGGGGGATCGTGCTGTGATCTCAGTCAGCAGAAGTGGACTGCGCACGTTTTCACTCGAGAAACGCAGGCCGATTCGCTCAGCATTTTCCACAAGCCCGTACACGGCATCCTGTAAATTCGTGTCTTGTCTTCTCGCAGGGTGCGTTGCATAAAGCATCAAGCCATCGGCGTAAATTGACGCCTTCGTACTTGGAGGGAGGCCGTTTGTAATCCCATTGGTGCCTATTAGAAAGAGGGTGACACTCAGAACCGATCGCTGTGGGATGCCGTTAGCTTGTTCTCCGGGCAATGAATGTGCCGTTCCGATTCTTACTGAGAATAGTCTGTCGATTAAGAAATTACCCAGGATAAGGGCCATGTTTCCCTTTATATCCCACTGAAACAATTGCTCCATTATGGCTACCCGACTTATCTTATCAAAGGCACTCTTCACGTCGAAGAAGATCGCAGTCACATGCTCTCTATTCAAAAAAGCGTTTTGTATTATGTTTTCCACCATTAGGATTTGATCCACGGTGGAATAGCCTCGACGGAAAGCAGTCTGACAAGGGTTAATAAGTTGTCGGGATTCTAAAATTTTCATTAACCTGTAATTTATCATTTTTTGAAATGACCAACCATTTCATGAAGTGCGCGCTCTTGATGTAACAGTGAGGTTAGAACACCATCTGACCAGGAATTTTGGTCATTTCATGAAATGCATCCAGCCTCTGGGCACTTCATGAAATACGATAGGATTACACCATGAGACCAGTCATTTCTAGAAATGACCAGTGACTCGGGTTGGCATTTATTCAAGAAATGACCAGAGTGACTCGACCACATAGTGTAACCCTCATGTATTTCATGAAATGCCCAGAGGCTGGATGCATTTCATGAAATGACCAAAATTCCTGGTCAGATGGTGTTCTAACCTCATTGTTTCATGAACAGCGCGCTCTCCATACATGAAACGACTGGTCATTTCTTGAAATACCAAATTACGGCTTGTGGCCACGACATATATAAATTCATATCCTTTGAATTCATACTTTTCGATTGCTTGTCTAAAATTTACAAAAACGCTTGGAGGAGATTTCTTCTCATACTTTTGCCGAAACGAGGTCAATTTGTATTGTAAATCAGGTCGTATTTCCAAGGGTATTAAGTAACCTTTTCGATTCGCTGTCGCTGTCGAATGGAGTGCATTTCATTACTACGAATTTCAGTAAATTTGCGATTATTTGGCAGAAATTGCTAAATAAAAGTAGAAAGTCACACTGAGTAGTAATTTTTGTCGAATAATACCAAATTAACTGAAAACGTCGAACTTCGTAGTAGTGAATTGCGCATTATTTTTGCGCTTTATTTTTTGTGAACTCTGGGGGCATTCACAGTTGGTTACATTCAATGGACCACTTCAGGTAATGTTTCAATGATGCTGAGCATGTTGAAATTCACAAGGATTGTTTGAATTTTGCAGGTAAAAGCAATCGTTTTTGAATAGGAAAATCACTCTTTTTTCTAAAGAATTGTAATTTCTGCCGAAAAATCGTCAATTAATGAAACAAACGCTCATGAGTAATTTTGAAAGGGACACGTTGAAGAAGTTTTTCCGATCCATGGGAAGTCGATAGGTGCAGTTTTAGTATGGGCGAGTGGGGGTTGACTTTTATTGAAAAATTGAAAATCTCCGTTTCGCACAACTCGGCAGTGCTGCCGAGGACACAGAAAATAGTTATTTTTGACGAAAATAGCTAGGGCTGACAGAAAAGAGTGTGCTCTTCACGAATCCAACGTCGAAAGTTGCAGAAAGTCAAGCATTTAGTCAAGGACGTTATCCTAAAAATATGTTTTAAAAATCACATCTCGTAGGGTCTTGATTTTCGGACCATGGCTTATGGGGTGTTTTCGATCGCAAATCAGGGGGCCTATTCTCTAACAACAAGCAATATTTTTTTCGCCAGCCATGTGCCTATCCCATTCATTTGTTTGAAGAAAATTAATGAAATAAACATATGACTGCGAAAAAGCTATTGCTTCGGAGTTAGAGAATAGGCCCCCAGGTCTACTTTTACCCAATTTGTTTGTTACACTTATACGCATCCACCCTGTATATTGCTATAGATATATGTATAAAAAGTCCAAGGATGCAATTTTCAAAAGATCTTCCACGGGAGAGGTGGAGGGTTCTGTGAGGGAGTGGAAGTAGGAAAAAAATCGACAAACGGCACTATTTTATCCCAGTGCTTCAAAATTCAGTTCAAAAATCTAGGGCCGTATTCAGAAACCAACCTCAACCTTTACGTCTCCTTTAAGCGCTTCAAAACAGATGACACATTTTTATAAACCATCACATTTTTCAACTCCTTAAGTAAAGGCTTCGCAAAGGTGGGTTTCTGAATACGGCCCCTAATGTATCAACGGCCTTCGATTACCATTTAAATTTCTCCAAAAAGTTGATTAGGGAAAGGGCCACCATAGGGGAAGAAATTTGAAAGATTTGCCAAAATTCACAAGTTTATACTAAAATTTGGCGGCAAAATTTAATATAACAAAGCCCGTCGAAAACCACCGGAACTTTTGAAAATTGTTGGAGTGAGGGGAGGGGGTGACAATCTGGGAAGACGTTCGGCTTAAACAAACCCGGCAGCAAACAGTATGAGGGAGGGTCAAACATTAACGAAACAAATTATATTCTCAACATTATTACTTCTAGGACGGTTTAGAGTATCCGTATACGAAATGAAAAACACTCTTTCCTACCCATTTTCACACGGGTTCGTACTAAGGCCCTGGAAGTTTGTATTTACACCAAGGAAATTTGTGCATGACACTAAATTTCAAGCAATAAGATATTTCGGGGACACCTTGAGAGCACATTTAGGCTGATGAAAAACCAATGAAAATTTGGAGGTCAATTTGACGAAAGCACGAACAAGTCATTAATAGGTGTTGTTCGAAAAGCTCCAACGGCAACCCGTAATCCCAAATGGTAGAACCCGTCCAAGGGCAGACATGGTTTCTCATCGATCCGTAGCCCATCTCTGCTCTGCTGAGACTATGAAACACCTTTACTAAGAGATCCCTATCAGCTGGTCATTTATGGCATGAGATAATTTGTAGTAGCAACGCTGGCTTGTAGCATTGAGTCGCAGTTGGACTTGGGATGATTCCTCCGAGAGCTGCTTTCCACAGTTAAAGCGGTATCTTTCCCCAATTTCGCTTTTCTGCGGCGAGTAATGGTTTTTGAGGACCTACACAATCTTACTGAAAGAGAAATCCAGAAGATGAGACTGTTGGGTCTCCTCCTTGGACGATTTCTTCTTTTTGACGCGGTGGAAGCGCTGTGACTAACCTGGACATCCTCACTTCTCACATACCCTTTGATTGCCACAACAATTTTGTGAAAAATGTCATCCTACAGCTCTTAAACTCGGTTCAATAGTGTAACAAAGGCCCTCGACCCTGGATTACCAAGGAAATTTCTCAAAAATTTCTAGGGAGGGGGAGGGAATAAATAGGATATTAAATTTCAAAAAATCGCCAAAATTCACACGTTTATCCTACCACATTAAGATTTTGTTCACGAATCAATGCTACTATAAGACCATAATTTATCATAGATATTTATCAGGAAAATTGAGGAGGGAGATAATAAGGGAAGCAATTTTTAAAAAATAGCCAAATTCCACTCGTTTATTCGAGCGTACTTGGATTTTGGCCATAAGTATCAAAATTTCACGAATTGATTGCCTTATATTGTCATATCGCAAATATCCTGTCGATTATGCCTAAACGATACCTATACCTACCTACCGCCCTAATCTTAAGCGAAGCCCTGTTCACAAACCTTTTGTTATACATCTGTGGATTCTTCCGAGGGAATCCACAGATGGTGGTGGATGGTTTTGGTAATGATTTGCGAACCTTGTCTGTTGTTTAGGAGAAGAGAACGATGATCTTCTCTCGTCTTTGGGTTTGCCACCCGAGGCTCCAACTAGCTATAAAAGATTGTACATCAAGAATATGAAGTCAGCTCGGACCGTAGTTCCTAAGGGTGTGTTTATGTAGGAGCGGCGACTAAAGAGGTGAGCTGCGAGGATAGCACAGCAAAGAAATTTGTCATATTGGTTTTCGATGGAAATGTTTCTTTTGGAGCTGCTTGGGCCAAGAAGAAAGTGGAGAAATTTCTAGACACAATTTCTCAGCCCTCGTGGCTCTCCTCTTTAGTCACCGCTCCTACATAAACATTCCTTAAGGCGCAATCAGCCATACTAGTGGAGACGGAGACTGTAAATAGCCATATCAATGACCTGTATTCGCTTAAAGGTAGGAGTCAATGGTCTGGCCAAACCTGAATAGTTATGAATGATATGCTTCTCTTAAAACCGACAGGAGTTTGTCCAGCAAATTGCAGCTGGTCGAAAATTTAACAGTTGAGCAAGCAATTGAGAAAATTCGTTTATCCCAGTCGATTGAAACTCAACACGACGAGGTCAGAGGTCGAAGTGGCCAGTCTGTAGAAAAGAGAACAGAAAGCTTAAATGTCAGTCAAATAGAGAAAAAGAAAAGACTTATGCTCGTAAATGTTTCAGATGCGGTCGTTTAGCACACAAATTGAGGAAGCTTATTCTGCTCGGAAATTGGCTTGTTTTAACTGTGGAAAGGAAGGTCACACAAAACCACCATGTAAGTGTGAGAAAAAAAATCGCGAAATAGAGTATTCCGGCGATGAAACCGATCATAGCCGAGACCAAAACCCCTCTAATAATGCTCCAGAAACTTACATTCCACCGTGAAAATAGTATATTGCGTACCTAGCCGAGAAAGGGGGTGTTTGCCGGGCCGAGAGAGATACATGACTCCAAAGCTCGACTTTGCGGGCTGAAAAGGAGCGAGAAAGTAGGTGTTTTCCCGGCTAGCCCGGCAAAGTACCGATTTTTTGTTCTTCACTTGTTTTTATTAAATCATCTGGAGGTTCTCCCTTTATTAATTTTTTACTGAAGCCCCCGAACAGAACGCCCCAAATGAGAATACACTGCGATAGAACAACATACAATTTATTTTTTTAAAAATTGATTGATTTCGTTTCATGTATGAAAAATTAAGTTTTTGACATCTCAATGTGTTGTATTTTCAAGCATCATTCACAAATGACAGCAGGTTGCGAGGGAAAGACGCGTTCATTTTTTCTCAATAACACCCATCTCATTAAGTTCTCGGTGAATTGCCTGTACTGCCACAATGCACTGCGGTGCTTGTGCCGGTAATGCACTACATTTGGTGCCCCTCTTGATCTTCCAGCGCACCTATTAATAATCAGTGACATTCAAATCCGTCCCATTACAATAATTCTTATGGTGGATTTCCTACCTTGTTTACATTAAATTCGATGCAATTTTCCCCTTAAATCCGACTTAATTTTAAGCCGAGGTGGTGTAATCCACCATTACAGGAGGAAAACTCAAGATAAAAGCGAAGAAACGATTAATGGAACAAATTAACTGATTAAGTGATGAAATGAGAAGGGATTGGAGAGGCGTAAGGTCAATTATGATATCAAGCTCTCGTGTTCTTTCAGCATTGTGATTAAAGGCATTGTAATTAGAGGGAAAAACTTCCTTTCAGTTTTTCTAAATTTTTTCCTGCTTCCTTAAATTTTTGGAATTACCTACCATTTTTGTTTAAAATTTCCTCTGTCTTTGCAGACGATGTCGTCAATGAATCTGAGTATTTTATTATTTGTATTTATTTATTAGTGATTCAGCGTCTTATCGATGAAAAAGCACTATCGTTCGAACAAGCCTGCAATGTGGTTATCGACGAGGCATCCGTCTAGAGAGATTCTCGGTTGGTCAAGGGTACGTACGACCTGATGTCATCGGTTTGCCCCGGAGTGGGCTCTCTTACCTCATGTCCCCGTGCACAGTTCTTGCAGTCATGTCATCAGCTTAATCAGTCTGGTCGTCACTTGTCTCCTTGTGACCCATGTCACAAATAAGGAGGTGATGGGAGCACAAATGCGGGACCTTTCGGTTAGCCGGGAAGTCCAGCTAAAGGCGCCGAAAGGATCTCTGTGTCTCCCAAATACCCTGCCTTAAAAGGGTCATGCCCTGCGACCGAATGAAGGCGGTCCCCGATCATAAGTCCCGTTGACGACGCAACAAAAAAGAAGAAGGTGCTGACGGCCAAGAAATATAATAAATTTTATTCCTCCTTTTTCTCCCCCCTTTTTTTCCTTCCTTTTTAGAGAAATAAAAAGTGAGAATTATTCTTTTCCGATCTCCCGAACCGAGAGCGTCTCCTACCACCCTTTCATATCTGGTGAGTTTTGTAAGTTATCCTTATTCTTTTAATCTGTCATAAAAATCCCTGTTGACCCCCCAAATTGTATATGTAATAATTCCCTCAAAAATTTGATTATTATATTAAATAATTTGTTCAAAAACACGTCCGTTTCGTCCCCTTTTCCTCCTTTGCCCGGTCTCTTTGTTTCGTCTCCGGGATTTCGGAAGAGTTTTAGTCTGTTCTCACATCCTGCTCCTATCCAGTCTTTTCAGCCCCAACCTACCATTCGAATCACCGTCATCAGTATCATCCACTTTTCTCCATGAAAAATCAAACAAAAATATCACAATATTTTCGTACGTAACCAAACGAGCTTCTCACTGGACGGATGCCACGTCGGTCTGTTTCATTGATGAGACACTGAACCATCCACTCGTCAGAAAGATCGACTATTAACCAATCGCGCAACGCTTGATCGTGAAAAGTGCCGAAGGTACATGAGACGGATAGCTCCTTGAAGGTAATGATGAACTCTTAGACTAATTCCCCCCAAGAGCTGCTTTCGACAATTAAACCGGTTCGCTCTCATTTCGCTCTTCTGCGGTGAGTAATGGTTTCTGAGGACCAACACGATCTCACTAAAGGAGAGATCCGGAAGATGAGGCTGCTCGGTCTCCTATACTTTGACGATTTCTTGATTTTTGACGATGACTTGATTTTTTCAATTTTGAAGGTTTTTAAGGTGTATCTCAGGTGATGATAGGTGTGTAAATCTTGGATAAGTTGTCTAAGTCTCTTTTGTAGTTCATCGTGTTGTGTTTTCTAATTTCTACCATTTCTAGAAATTTTCTGTTGTGTGTGTTGATTTCTTGGTGTAAAATTTTTGGGTTGTTTAGATCTAGTTTATGTGAAAGTTCTTTGGCGTGTTGAGAAGTTGCTGTGAGTGGTGTATTATCTGTTAAGCTGCGGTCATGTTGTTTTAGTAATAAAAAAGAGAAAAAAAATATATAAAAAAAAAGACTAAAACTAAGATAATACACCACTCACAGCACTGTCTCAACACGCCAAAGAACTTTCACATATAAAACCAAAAATGCACTAAAATGAAGCTTGAAAGCTAGAGTTCGCGCATACGCAAGCCTAAAACCGGTCTAATCCGGTGGCCAGACTCAAGAGCCCCGGTGGGCAAGTAAAAGGTAAGCTTCAGCACGCGGCGGAAGCGCTGAGACTAACCTAAACTTCCTCATTCCTTCGTATACCCTTTGATTGGAACTTCAATTTTGTGAAAAATTTCATCTTGGAGCTCGGGATTCGGCTCAAAAATTTACTGTAACAAAGGTCCTCGACCTTCGATTGCCATGGAAATTTCTCAAAAAATTGGGGGGAGGCAGGTGATGAAATTTCAAAAAATCGCCAAAATTCAGACGTTTATCCTACCACATCAAGATTCGGTTCACGAATAAATGCAACAAATACCATAATTTACAATAGATATTTATCAGAAAAATTGAGGAAGAAGGGGAGATAATAAGGGATGCAATTTTAAAAAATATCCGAACTCCACTCGTTTATTCGAGCGTATTTGGATTTTGGTCATACGTGTCAAAACGACCAAAATGAATGAATTTAGAAAATTGGTTTATCCCAGTCGATTAAAACTCAACAGGACGAGGTCAGAGGTCAAAGTGGCCAGTCTGTAGAAGAGATAACAGGTAGCTCAAACGACGGCATTTTTGACAATAATTCGGTAAGAAAACCCATTTTGGACAAAGGCGCTTGGATAGAAATTTTCTTTTTTGGTCCCAAATGATTACCGCCTGTTTCCTGGAAAATCCCGGTTAAGGGCCATTTGACCCCTCCTAAAGCGGGGTACCTTTCCGAGGAACGTCTTGGCATATAGCAATCAAAGATGATTAGATTAGAATAAGTTGGGCTCACTTATGACGTGCCTGGGGTACTATAACTATTTATAAAAATGAATCAGAACAATAACTACATTTTCCATCTGTTAATTTTTTCAACAGTTAGAATACCCCAGGCACGTCACAAGTGAGCCCACCTTATTCCAATCACCTTGGGTGAAATCCACCATATAAGTGTTTTGCGCTGCTAGTTCACAAGATGCGATTTTGCCATCGAAATCGCATGCAATCTTCTCAACAGTTGTTGTTGAGAACAACAGAAATAAAGTTCAAATACATAAAACTTATAGGAAATTGTGTCTTCTATTATTTCATATAAGGGGTCCTTTTACGTAAAGCATGGCTTCGGAGTTACTTTTAAAAATACCAGAAAAAGGCAATTTGTTCCATATTTTTTTGTTTTGTTTGTTTTTTTTGTTTTGTTTTTTTTGTTTTTTAGAAAAAACATGATTCCCGTGAAAAATTGTACCGTGTTGGCAAACCACACATTCGTGTTTAGCAGCCCAAAATACCATAAAGTACCAAATATCAAAACTAAACCAAAACTTTCCATCTAAAACACAAGATGCCTGGACTATAGTCATGAAACATTGATGTTTTTCCCTGCAGCTCCGCCCTGAAAACCACATATATATAAAATCGCATCATATATTATCATGGTGAATAAGTCTTGAGGCGACGCGTTAGTGTACGGTTCAATCTCCTTCTTCAATGTAAAGATAATGGAAGACACATTTCAATGTTCTTGATCAACGAGAACTATAATTAGAAGTATAAAATAAACGACATCTCGAAAAGAATTTAAAACATCCGTTAGGCTCGTTTCACTCATACGCGGTTTCCCGAGGAGCGGTTGCTACACGGCACGAACCTCTTCAAACCGCTGCCGCGTAGAAACCGAATTTCGGTTCACACATGAGAGGCACCCAGCGCGTTCGCGCCGCGCAGGAACCCGTGCCTCGGGAAACCGCGTACGTGTGAAACGAGCCTTATAGGAATTTCGCGTTAACGATATGGTACTCAATTCCATTTAATTGAACATGAAAAGTCGAACGAGTTCAACTTCTCAATAGGTGGGGTTGTTCAAATACATAAAACTTATTTTGTTGATAAAAAAACGTGTTGACTTTGTTGACTTTCACCATCAGAAAGATGGTGAAAGTCATTGGAACGGATCCCCCCCCCTTCCCCGGCGACCATGTGTCTGCACCCTTCATACTGCTTAGGTACCTACTTTGTTAAATAAATCTGTTATAAAAAATCTCTCATTTTGTATTTTCATTAATTTTTCCTGCATAGCAGCCTGAGACAAAAAATTATAAATAATCGACTCAAATCCCTCGTCTTTATTTTTTAAACTCGAATCCATCGTGAGCTTTAATCAGTAACTGCAAGCATGCATTTACTTCTCAGCCCATTATTGGCCTCACTAGATCAAAGTGAATTGACAACACGATAAAGTCAGTTACTTACGATTGATCGAATCGACAATCGCGTCATTCGAAGAGGACCCCACCTCCAAAAGATTCACGGTCGTGAAGGAAGACGAAGGCATGAAAGGAAAGAGGCCGATGTAGCCTCCCCCCACCACCTTTCAACATAATTAAAGTGTTCCAACTGTTGACAACCACAGGGTTGTTATTTTCATCTCCTCCACTCTCATTCAACCCAAATTTTATTTCCCTTTGACGCAGTTTCCCGACATCGCGTAATCCAGTCGAAAACTCGCTTTCATTCTACAGATCAGTGAGGAGGGGGTAAATATACACCACCGACGGGGTACACGCACACAAAGCAGGCGCGCTCGTCCGTGAAAATTGGATTCGGTGAACCGGCGTTCAAACGATCACAACAACAGTTGTTAAATAGGTTCTGTCGTAGGCACAACGTCTGGTTTGTTTGGAGGCATTTGAAGAATAAAAAAAAATACGTTGCCAGTTTGACTAGTGTTGAATCTTCGGAGCTTTCATTTTGTTTACAACTGCTCCGAACAACTTTTCGGACCTTAATTCAAGTTTTCAGGTAAGCTGTTCAGTTAAGATAATTTTATTTAAGATTTTGTGGGTTTGCAGATCTCGTAGTTTCGAATATTATTATTGAAATAAAAAGTGGAACACAAAATCGGCTTATTTTTCACTCGATTAACGCAACGGTGAGCAACGAAAATGAAAAAAATTGCGAGGCATAAATCACTTTAATGACTGTGGTGAAAAGTAATTCATTAGAAGTGTTTCGTCTCCGGTCATTTAAACCGATCGTGTGATTCGCTTTTGATTGAACGAGTTTTTTTCCAATTAGATGTATTCACGAAACAAATGCAATATCATGCAGTAACCTCATATGGTGACAAATACCCGGGAGATTCGTGTTAACTTCCTTCCTGGCAATAGAGTTTTATGGAAATCGAAATCAAATTGAAAAATCGGGCATAAATAATTCATTTGCAGCCCTTTCTGCTCGATTGTACCTTAAAATTATCAGCGAGGAAATCGCTCCTATACAATCAAAGTATTTTTCTAAAGCACTGATATAACCACCTCTATAATACCATTATTTTTACTTATTGGTGCTTACTCAAGCATCAATGATTTATCCATCGAAGCTGAGGGGAGGATTGGATTTGAACGGTCACATATAAGTTGCTCAAACAGGTAAAATTATGGTATAATCAGCGCTTCCCTACAGCTTTTCCTCCTAAGCTTTTCAAGCTTCAGCTTCTCAGTCCCCAAAATCGCCTTGCATTCTTTGGTCTCGCAGGAGAAACCAATCATAGCAAGATACGCATCTTATTCTGCCCCCCCCCCCACCTGCGATCACAGAAATGATGCGTCGAATTTTAGGATGCCACGCACGCATACACACCAGATAATCTAACAGTGTCGAGTGGAGTGTGTCATCTGACCATGACTTATACCACAATGACCATGTCCATGATACTCTTTCAATCACGAGTTCATCACGACTTCACGAGTTTGATAAACCTTTTTTGTTTCTTCGACATTGAGCTTTCGATGGTGTAAGTTCCGTCCTCGACGAGGTTTCGCCAGTGTTATTAACTTGTGAAAAATCATCTTGATGCCATGTCATTTAGACAGTAGAGTGTTTTTTACATTTTTGTTTTTTGCGTGGCCCGCGTTTTTTTTTTTTTTTTTTTTTTTTTAGGGTGAATCCCTAAAAGATATTAGACAAATTTTTTTTGCGCCTCGAGAATACGACCTCTCTGAAGTAATAACGACAAATATGGTTTGTTCTAACCTACTTCGGCTGGAGAACCGTTCGCGAAAACAACGTAGCGCCGTACACACACTACTGTTTAGTAATGAACAAATTCATCAATAATTCCAAGTTTTACCGTGTAACCGTGTGATGAAAACGTGTGAGCCGGTCGTAAGGAATTTTGTAAAATGGGAAAATAGGCACATTTGTAACAAATATAAAACGCTATAGGTACATGTGACTGTTTTATGGGGGGGGGGGAGATCCCAATTTTTTCGCGGCACCCCTAGTTGAGAGGTTGCGCTCCTTGCTGGATGGGAGACATCCGACTTTATCAGGAGTTAACTCAATCACCTTCCTTCAATTCAAGGAGTCAATATCAATCACGATAAATTGATCAATTTGTTGATCATACGACAAATTGAAAGTGGTTCGCGTTTTGATTTAAAATCAGGTGAAAAATGTAAAGAGAGAGCCACTCCCGGGGTTTCTTGTGTTGTAGCACCGGTAATTTATAAGATTTTAACCACTGTACTCTGTTAATACTAGAAACTATAGCATTCCAAATCAAGAAACCCCCCATAATTATTTAAAGAGCAATTAAATAATAGTTCTCATAGTAGTAGGCTCAGAAACTAATATAACTAATTGGATATAACTAATTTAGGACACGTTACTTTTGTTTAAAACAGCATTTACGAATAACGAGGAATTTAAAGCTATCCAGCGACGCGCGTTGCCTTTGAAAAATGATTGGTTAAACCAAATCGATTTTCGAAGATGAAAAATTTCCAAAAATGAGTGTCGCTCTTATATTCCCCTGCGGTATTAAATGTTATTGAATCGAGAGACTTGGTTGCGTACATAATTCATGTCATTTTAATTCATAGTGGTGGGGCGATTGTACATTTTAAAATTAAGATGTGCAAAAAGCGAACAAATTATATCCTTCGCGGTCGATTAACCTCCTGAATTTAACACTAAGCTTGCAAATTAAAAAAAGTATAAAAATATGTTAATCTTTGGTTTTTTCACTAATTTTTTGTTAGTGTCGTATCTGCGAGCATCGTGCGGGGCATCTTTCCTACTTTCCAAGGAAAACAAGAGCCCAAGACCACTTTTTTGTGTGTCTCACTCTCCTGTGTGAATAATGTGAGCTCTGTAAGCAAATAAACAAAACGGAAACAAAAATACAATTTTTTGCTCTTTAAAAATAATCCTTTTGACGTCGACCTTAAATTTGCAACTGGTCTACCTACCTGCCAAAACAGGAGTTGGAACATACAACGTTGTCGCAAAGTTTTAAACTATCCTACGCGTAGTATTGTTTACGTTCATCAGTTTCAACGTGTAGGAGAAGATATGTATTCACCCATGTATGCAAAATTGCTTCAATTATAATAGGCGGACTTATTTTCTTCCTCATTTTTGTTTAAACGGGTAATTAGCTGCATGCTATGTAGAACATCAAGTTTTTCACTGAAAAACATAGACCAACATCATATATACGTCATTCAGCGAAGGACGTGGCAGGAGAAAAACTGACATTATTTTACACCAGTTGGTGACTAGAGAACTTCCCGGTTTCTTCGGGATAAAATTTCCGTCCCGTTTGGAGGAACTAATTACGATGAATCGAGTCTTGGAAGTCATAACGAAAGTCATTCTCACATGAGTGGAAGGAATGTAGCCCAGGGCACAAAGTGCCACAAATTGTCGGCTATTGTAGTTGCTTCGTCATAATGACGCTCGCCGTTACTCTCAATGTAATTCTTCAACAACGCTTAGTAGCTCATTAAGGTATAACGCTAGAGTGAAGCTGACAGAGAGGCTAAGTACATATAAGGAAAAGTCAATGACTTCCAATATCTACGTGGAGTTTTATTGACCAATTTGAACGTATTTCGGTAGGTCCTCGCTAAGGCAAAATAATATGTACTTTAAAAACTCCGTACTTGGGGAAACCCCCTCCGGGTTTGTTTGTTTGTTTACGTTAACCTTATCATGGCGAAACAAACACGTACAGAAAGTCCAAGTTTGTAAAAATAAAGACTTTCTGGACGAGTTTACCCGAGTATGTGATGAGGCTCGGCGAATGACATTCCCATCAAACCAACGGATTTTTCACCGTTTCATTTATGAGAGATTAACTAAACCTGTTTTCCCATCTTTATACTTTGCCACTTTTATATTAGGGGTATTCATGCTCTGAAGTTTAACATATGTTATCGACGTAAACCCTGTTATTTCGTATTTTTTGTGTTCAGTTTCTCCGTTTCTATGGCCTTACCCATCTGTTTGGAATTTAGCAAATAACAAATACAAGGTTTAACATTTTTCATGAATACCCCTATTATTATTTATGTGTACAGATTATATTATAAGTTAAGAGGCAGAATCATTTCTTTTCTATGAGGAATATTATACATATACCAAGCAAAATAAAATACAGATGCGTAATTTCAAATCTTCTTCATTAAATTGTATACGCATTTACACAACGAAATGAGTTCTGTCATCACGTTCCATCCACCCTCCCCGTTGTAGATTCGGGGAATGACTCATAGCTTTTACCTCGCGTTTTAAAAAACAGAAGATTCTGAAATTTTGGAGAGTCCGATTTAATCTTTAACCTTTGCCTCTTCATCTGAAACAAAAAAAAAATTGTTTAAACGCGATGACTTGATATAATACAAGCTCTTTAATTAAGTGGAACGTGCAAGCTGAAAAATGAGGACAACAGGCCGAGACATAACAAAATTGCAGTTACTCTTATCTAGAGCAAAAACGAGGAGCTCATTATTGTCGTTATTCGACTTCGTTGCAAGATGGATTTTCCAGTTTCGTGGACTCCATTAAGGGGCACTTCTGTACTGCTGATGAACTCCTTATGAGGAGAGAAATGTATTTTTAGTTTATTGAAAAACCTTACCGATCGCGGTGATTTCGCCATAATATGTCTATACCTACCCTATTTTTATGGCAGCCTTACTCAAAACGACTACAGTTTTCAGCATTGAGGAAACTAGCCTTGCCCAAAAAATGTTTGGTATGATTCGAGTTTTACGCATTGCCCTCCGGAAAGATAAATTAAGGTTCAGAGTGGCAAGTGCGGCAGGCTGCCGGCACGAGACTAAAGTTGTTTAAAATCGATCTACAGAGCACTCTATTTGTTCGAAATCCGCTCGTCAATCTGTTATCGGTGAGCAAAAATACTGAAAAACCGCTTCACCCTACTATTTAGAAACATTATAGAGCGATGGATCGTAACATGCATAAACATAAGTCTCCAGATAAACAAGGAAAATAAGTCCTCTCCCGCTGTTGCTATATTTATTTATTGGACCGGTTTCGGCCAATCGGCCATTTTCAACACACCCGATCGATGTATAAATCTAAACACGCACCCACGGCCTATTATTCATTAACATAAGTCTCCTCTGGCAAAGAAATCGATCGGACTTAAACTTCGATAAAAATATGTCGCAACAAAACTCTCGAAGACATGAAATTATGTTCTTACATAGAAAAGGGCTCTGTGCGCATCGAATTCTCTTTACATTTTCACCTGATTTTAAATCAAAACGTGAACCACTTTCAATTTGTCGTGTGATCACAAATTGATCAATTTATTGTGATTAATATTGACTCCTTGAATTGAAGGAAGGTGATTGAGTTAACTCCTGATAAAGTCAGATGTCTCCCATCCAGCATGGAGAGCAACCTCTCAACTAGGGGTGCCGCGAAAAAATTGGCATCTCCCCCCCCCCCGTATTAAACAGTTACATGTATTTACAGCGTTTTATATTACATGCGAGGGAAAAAATGTGCCTATTTTCCCATTTTACAAAATTCCTCAAGACCGGCTCACACGATTTCATCACACGGTTACACGGTAAAGTATATTGAACTTGACTCTATAAT
>CM075937.1:52359483-52444665 GCA_038030265.1 Corythucha ciliata
TTGAAAATTGAGATCCACTTTCTGAATGTAATCGCTCCGGAATCTCGTATACCTACAAAAAAAAAAATGGATTTCAGACGATTTATGGCATTTTCGCTTGTCATTTTTAGGATTTCGCTTAATTCGAAATTTTTGTAAAAATGGTCAGAAATGACGAGATACCATTTTCCAAGACTTTTGAAGAAGTCTATCGAAGCTTCCTGCCACGGATAAAGAGGGATTTGCGAAATAATCAATGGTTCCTTTGAATTTCCTTTAATCTGTACGCATTGTTGACAAGATTTAAAGATGAGAACGTCATCGAGATGGACTACGATGTTGTCCAAGCCGTCCAGGAATCTGCGACATCCTTTTTTGGGAAAACGTCCGGCGTCGAGGTTATCCCGAAAGGAAGGCGTCTAAATTTGTAGCGGCCGTAAGGCGTCAAAAATGTGGTCAAGTCTTGACTTGACTCCGAAAGTTTGAATTGTCAAAAGCCACTGTTGGCATCCAATTTTGAGAAGACTTTCGCACCTGCTATTTGAGCTAGGGAAATTTCAATTCTCGGAATCGGATAAAACCCATACGTTTGACGCTCTGGTTAAGTTTAGATAAATCAACACAAATTCTTACATCACCCGTTTTTTTTCTTTGTGATCACGCCTTTCTCTAATAATTAGTAGATAATTTCCAGTTCTTCCTTCACTTTCTCTTGAAGCGGTAAGGAAATCGCTCTTGGTGACGAAATCGCGAATGGCTTAGCCTTGTCTTTGAGTTCGATCTTGTACTCACCTGAAACGCAGTCTATAGGCCCTGAAACAGATCTGGAAAATTCACTGAACCAGTCGACAGGATTATTTTGGGCTACCCTGTAAATTGTTTTAACAAGGTTAAGGGCCTAACAAGCGTTTTTCGTCGCGCTATTGTTGTCCTTTGCTTAACTAGTCACAGGCACTGCCATGTATTATAACTTGGGCGAAATGCGAAAAATATTTGGTCAAAAATCGTCTTTTTATTTTATTTGCAAAACTCTCAGATGAAGCTTTTTTAAAAATAGTTATTATGCTTCATCCAACAACTAGATATTCCGGTGTGGGCAGGGGGGACCAATTTCAAGGCGCAACAACAACCACAACAATAACAATACGGGCGAATATTTTTTGAAGAAGCCGTGGGCTTCTCTTTAGGCGTATAAGCTGGTTGTTGAAGCTTTTGTTCTTCAGGCACAACAGTATACACTGAAAAACACTGTTACGAGCTTTTAATATTTTTCGCTGACTCGCATCTTTGAAAACTATGAAACAAGGTCAAAAGCTTTAAAGATGGATAAAAGCAAAAAGCTCTTATTGAACTCAAAAGTATACGAGTAGCCCTTTTTTTTTTCTCTTGAAATGCCTTTCACTACAGTGGGAGTCTTAACATCTGCCCCACGATGGGAGAAAATACTCGTTTCATTTTTCACTTCGTCGTCTTTCCTAAATGACGTATACTTATTACTTTGAATCATATTTTCAGAGAGTGAAATGAGCTCTGATGGAGGAGAGGGTGTTGGGAGGGAGGGGGGATGAAAGGCAACTCGCTAATGCAAACAAACTCGGATAAGGATGACGGACTCTAATGAGACTGGAACCCGTCAAGTCTTCTGGGTTTATTAAAACCGCGAGAAGTCTTCGCGATTTAAATAATAATAAGAATCATAATAATAATATAATAGTAATAATAATGATAATGAAATCAGATTAGATGAAAATTTATAAGAGTATGAGATTTCTTTTAACAACATGACGTAACATTTAAAATCAATAGTAGTTGATTAATTACCTGGAGTATAGAAAGAACTTTTGACAAGGAGTAATTTAGGACTGTCCAAGTTCATTAATCTTTTTTCTCTCTCTCTCTCTAACGTCAAATTTACTTTTTCCACAGAGTCAGACAGCGGCAACTGGGGTGACTGGAGTTCTTGGACGCAGTGTACGTCAACCTGCAGTGGAGGGACGAGAAATCGCTACAGATTTTGTGACTCACCGCCGCCGAGATACGGAGCCAAGTTTTGTCAGGTGAGTTGTTCTTGTTTTTTTTTTTTTTTTTTTTTTATAAAGTTAGATCCTCACCCGCACAACTTTGTGGGATATGCGTTCGGTAGTATCATTTTATGTACGGAAAAATTCCATCAAAATACGCTAATTAGGAGGTGGATCAGGTGGCATTTTCACATGCGGGCCCGGCAGTTAAAATTGACTCTCCCTCCCCTCACCCTATTTTACGAACCGCGCACTTATTTTCATGCCTCACTTTACGTATAGTAAACAAAAAGAGTTCTGCTGTCGATTTTGGCGACTCAAAACAGTATAGCCGACATGCATCATACACTGACCCCCCCCCCTTCCACCACATTAGGAACATTTTCATTTTTGGCAAAATAATTAAAGTTGCAGGGAAAACTAGTGAAACGCGCGAAAAATTAAGGGACTTTTTAAGGCTTCCGTTCGTATGCGTGTGATTTCTGACGAAAATTTGTTTTGACGAGTTTGTCTCCCGTACGTATTCTGACGAGGATTTCACTCCTATAGTAACCATGGAAAAATGGCAAAAGTATAATAAAATCTTAAATTGGTAATTTCTTGTGTAGGGTGGAAGAATGAAAGAATAAACTACTCAATTTTAATTTTTTATTTATTTTATAGGTGGAAGAATGACTTTATGGTATCAATTTTATTTATTTATTTTTTTTATTTTTTTTTTGTTAAAGTTGGTTGTATTTGATTCAAGGATTCGTTGACAGTAATTGAAAGTATTGGGAATGGTTTTGGGAAGTTATTTATTTTTTACAATTTTAGAGATCTTTATTTATAGGCAATTCGAGAGGGTTTCGTTGGTATTTCAGATCAAAAAATGAATAGTTTATAAAGACTCGTTATTTCGTACGATTTCGACTAGAATAATTAATATTATTTTATGGTGCTCGAAAAGTGGGAGAAACTTTAACAAGACACCGAGGATAAAATTATATTGATTATTTCTCTTATTTAAATCAAGTTCAAAATTATTTATTTATTTTGAGGAGAGAGGATTTTTATTAATTGGAGAAAAAATTATTACTAATTGGTTGTTACTTTTCAATCCCGTCGGTGATTATTTAAAAGGTAAATTGTACCGACCTTAATTTTCGATGAGTGCTCTGAGGAAAATTTGCCAATTGCCAGGACTGAATACCAAAAGTCAAAATTTCGTCACAAGCGTTACTGCAGACCATTAAGACGAGAAAGAAACTCTTGAATTGGGCCGAGCCGAAAAAGAAAGCGTGGACCGAGAATACTCAAACTTACGAGCAACAGAAGTAAAATTTAACGAGATTACTATTTCCGTTAAACACGTTCTCATATTTTCTATGCTTGATGGTAAGGTAGCCCAAGCCGTAACAGGAACCTCGTCATCAAGCAACTACTTCATTTGCAATGCTCGACCGTCTGAAATGAATAATCAACAAGCTATTCAACAGAAAGAAGTAAACGTCGAAGCCCTCACCATGGGTGTATCACCTCTTCATGCGAGGATAAAGTGTACGGAGTATGTACTCCACATTGCGTACAACCTCAAATTCGAAAAGTGGAGGACCTAGAAAGACACTATTCCTGTAAAAGAAGCCGAGAAGAAACGTATTCAGGAGGACTTTGTCAATAGAATAGGAATTCGAGTCGATTTCGTCAAGCAAGGGTAAGGCTCATCCAACACTGGCAATACGGCATGACAGCAGAAATCACTAAAATTGATAAAGAGCTTATCACACGATTTGCCGTAATCTTGGAGGTAATTAACAGCGGACATGACATCGACCCTGAACAATTTGGATCTTACGCTAGTTAAACTGCTGAATTAGCAATTCGTCTTTACTATTTGCCTTCTACTACTACACTACTATTTGCCTTCAACAGTACATAAGATTCTCGTCCACGGATCCGAAATAATAAGCGCAGCAGCTCTACCAATCGGAATGCTGTCCGAGGAAGCCCAGGAAAGCCGAAACAGAGACTGCAAAATCTTTAGGCTCTGCAATGCCGGGAAGCACTCCCGTTCGCGTATTAACAATCCCTATACCATTACAACACCGTTCCCGTTCAGCCGTTTAGAACAGTGTTCTGTTCGACTCGCCTAGGGTTTGTTCACCACTTTTTTTTTTTCGACTCTGTCGCAAACAAAACACTTATTTTTGTCTTCGTACAATCCCTATGCCATTACAAATTACAACGCCTCTTCATCCAGAAAAGTACCGTTTTCCCTCCTAATTTAGCATACGTTTTTCCTCCAGGTTTTAATAATATTGCCGTTCATTTAATTTCTCAATTAAAGAACTCTAATCTTATTTAGTGCACACATTCAAAGACACACTACGAGCGCTTAATTATTATTGAGGAAAACAATCCTACACCAATAATGTTTCATGTAATTAAATCATACTGCTGTTGAAGTTTCCTTCGCGCGCGTTTGCATAGGAAACTAGGGTTTTCAAGAATAAACTGGGATGAACATAGAAAAATTACCGAAAAAAAAAAAAAGATAAAAATTACCAGTGGGTTCCGTAGTCCTTTTATTTTTATTTTTAGGTAGTGAAGGATTCTCGATTTCTCAGTTCAAATTTCTGCTTTGAAAGTTTGCCTGACTTCATTTGAAAATAATGACAAGAAAATTCTCATGGAGGATTTCACAACTCGGTTTAAGGTTTGGCTTGAAATTAAGTCGGACATTAGGGGAAAAATGCATTGAATATAATGTAAACAAAGTTCGGCTTTGTTAAGGGGTGTTTATTCACATATGATTCCTCGACCCCCCTCAAATCACCCCTCGACTAATACGTGGCATTCGTTTTCTCGCCTTATTTCTGCACCAATCCTGAATTTTAAGGACTCGTTTCCATCTCCACGAAATCCGCAAATGCAGACCTATCATTTTTTCAGATTTCGTACATGAAGTAATTTTAAACCTCCCTTAAATTTTTGCCATGAAATTTCAAGCTCTTCCTTCGACTTATTTGAAAAAGTAATACGTCTGCATATGCGGAACTTCCTGGAGATTGAAACGAGACCTTGAAATCCAGGATTGGAGCAGAAATAAGGCGAGAAAACGTGTGCCACGTAGCAGATGAGGGATGATTGGAGGGGGGTCGAGGAATCATCTGTGCAATACCCCCTTAAGCCGAGGTGATGAAATCAACCATAATTAAATTAAAGGGGGATCGGTATTGGTTCATCAATATAATTTATTTATTTATTTGCTTGAGACAAAAGAGAGAGAGAGAGAGAGAGAGAGAGAGAGAGAGAGAGAGAGAGAGAGAGAGAGAGAGAGAGAGAGAGATTTATTTGCACATTATTTGTTTAGTAGTTATTGTTTTAACTCACGTAAATATTGCTCTGGAGCTTAAGGCTCCCTGGAGCAAACACAAATTAAACCGCGTAAACGATATTAAAAATAACAATTATTTA
Organism: Corythucha ciliata; assembly: GCA_038030265.1. Taxonomy (NCBI): domain Eukaryota; kingdom Metazoa; phylum Arthropoda; class Insecta; order Hemiptera; family Tingidae; genus Corythucha; species Corythucha ciliata. The sequence continues at coordinate 52,364,940 of CM075937.1, forward strand.
GATCTCGTTAATAAAATATAATGATAACAATAGGAAAAATAATAACAACATCGCATAAAAAGAAAGTAAAAGAAAGTAAAAGCAGGCAACAATAAAAGCGAGGAACATGGGCATGATAATCCTGTGTGATCCAGCACACTCACCGCCAAAGTCCACTTCACAACCCCGGAGTCAGACATCCTCTTGCCGCGCCAAGCACCACTCATACAGCCGGCTCCTGAACCCCCCGAACATCGCCAAACCCCGAATATCCCCTGGGATGCAATTCCATAGTCTGACCGCCTGAACAACAAAACCTGACGCGTAGGCCGAAGTTCTGTGCACCGGCATCACCAAATCGCACGGATCCGCTCTAGCCGACCTCACCATTGTCCCCCTAAAACTGAAAAGATCTCTTAGATACTCTGGCCTATTTAACACAAATAACTTGAACATAAAACACCCCAAAAGGAATTCCCTCCTGCGCAAGGGTTTTAACCACTTCAGCACCGAGTAAACCGGTGTCATTCGACTATCTATGGGCAAGTCGTGCATGAAACGTATGCACGCATTCAGCGATCGGTATAATAATCGGTCCATTTCCCCCGATAAGCCATTGTACACGAGAGCAGCGTAGTCCAAATGGGGGAAGATCAGACTTTTAACCAGGGAGCCACGCATGCCACGCGGAATGAACTCCTTCATCGACCTTATTTTACACAGGGTCCCCAAAATGGAACGACAGACTCCAATGGTGTGGTCCCTAAACGTCAGACAGGAATCCAGAGTAACCCCCAAAACTTTTAGTGCGTCACTACAGGATACTGACTGACCCCCCACCGTCACCCGAAACTCCCGACTCATCCTTAACATCTCCACATAAGACTTCGACCCGAAAAGTACTGCCCTGGACTTCTCCCGATTTATAGCCATCCTATTCCTCACCGCCCAATCCGATAAACGGGATAAGTCCTCATTTAACGAAACGATAGCCTCACGAGCCCTATCAGGATGGAAGGAGAGATAAACCACAAGATCATCCGCAAATAAATGGTACCTGCAGTTAGCGAAACACGAGCCCACATCAGACATGTAGAAAGAGAAAAATGGAGGTCCAGAGACCGACCCCTGAGGGACCCCATACCCAATCCCCAGGCAGGACGACTTCAAACCACTCAACTGGTCCTCCACAAATTGACACCTCTCACTGAGGTAGGACCGAACCCACAATAGGACCGACCGTGACAGCCCCAGACCCTCCATCTTACGGAGAAGCATCGAGTGGTCAACCCGATCAAACGCCTTACTCAGGTCAATCTGAACCAAGACCGTAACCATCCGAATATCAATAGCCTTCCTCACATCCTCGACCACCTTAATCAATGCCGTTTGTGTACTGTGATTTTTTCTAAATCCAGATTGGAACCTATCGCACCTTCCCGTCGCCTCAACGTGCGCGGTTAATTGCTTAATAGCCACTCGCTCTAATAGCTTCGAAATCACAGGCAGGAGGGCAATTGGCCTAAAGTCTGAAGGAACTGACGGCTTCGCCACCTTAGGCAACGGTCGAACCCTAGCCACCTTCCAAGCACTCGGAAAAGTGCAGGACTGAAGGGAATAGTTGAAAATGTGCACAAGCACTGGCATAAGAGGTTCAATGCACTTTCTCAGAAATGTGGATCCTATCCCGTCGACACCACAAGCATCGGTCCGCGTGCGAGCCAGAGCCTCCCCAATGTCTTCCGGACTCACAATGTTAAAGAAAAAACTCCGATCGCTGACTGCCACATCACCCACGTTGCCAACTGGAGGTCCAGTATCACCCCCCATTCCAACTGAGACGAAGTATTCATTCATTTCATCGACCGAAAATAGCATGGAACAAGGTGCAGCCCTTGGCCTGGCGATGCCCATGCCCCTTAGTCGCTTCCAAATAGACCTCGAATTGGTTTCCTCCTGGAAAAAAGTCCGGAAAAACTCACTCTTACTGGCCCTGACCAACCGACTAACTTCATTCCTCAAGTCGCGATACGCGTCCCCATCCGAAGCAAGCCCCAGCCGGCGAAATCTACGCCTAATCCTCTCACGAGCCTTCATCTTGGCTCTTATCTCCTGAGTGATCCAAGGAACAGAATGCCCACGGCCACGCCCCCCACCGTAAGGAACATATCGGTCAATCAGGTCCCTCAGGCATCCGCTCAGAATACTCACCTTCCCATCCAGTTCCGGCTCCAAAAATAGCTCCCGCCACGAGAAGTTCTCCAGGCATTCAATAATCCTATCCCAGTCTGCTCTCTCCCACACTCTTCGTGGCTGGAACACAGACCGAGAGGAAGACCGAGGAAGCTCATACCTCAGATACAATAGGTCATGATCAGACATGCCCGGCACGCGCATCTGACCAAAGTGATCATCCGGCTGTTCACGCAGATCCGAAGTCGCCACAAAATCTATCAAGCTTGAACCCATAGGGCAGTGGTACGTTGGCTCAAAGGGCAAAAGATCAAGACGCGTTAGATTTAAAAGTCGGTGAAAAAACTTACAATCGGCCGAGTTACTGAGAAAATTTACATTTGCATCCCCTAAAAAAACAATATCCCCATACGCAACCACCGCACGCTGAAGATCCCTCTGTAAGTTCGACCCGAATGGCTTATGAGGAGGCCGATAGAGCAAACCAAGACAAACCACGCTGTGCCCCTTTGTGACTTCCATGAACATATACTCGCAAGGATCATCGTGGACCGAGGTAAACAGAACCCTCGACTGACACGAGTCACCCACGTAGCAGGCCAAGCCCACCCCTCTGCGACCAACGCGATCATGGCGATGTAGCCTGTAGTTAGGTATGTCAAAACGCGAGTCAGCTATCCCAGATGACCACCACGTCTCGGCGATACATACACAATCATAGAACCCCGGGTAAATCTGTTCAAAAAATGTATCAAACTTCGTCAGAAGAGAAGAGGCATTAATATAACTTATATTCAGGTAGAAAGACATTAACTCATACAATTATATAACAGCCCGCCTACCCGAATAACCAAGCAGCGGGGCACCCCGGCCAAATAACCACCCACACGATCCACCCACTCAATCCCTGAACGATTCACAAAAGACAACCACAACCCCTCTCCACACAAGATCAGCCAACCCAATGCCCCCGAAAAAATATTGTCGCCTACAATTAGTAATGATAATAAAGCGATAAAAACGATTTGAAAAAAAGAAGTGAATAATTGAATATAAAACACAAATAGTACAATTTCATGCGTGTCGCTGCGAGCTCCAATGTCCATGACCGACGACCGTAGTTGCTACTTAGACAGCGCGTCCAAATCCCGAAGCCGCGTGACAAGGATCGCTCTATCACCCTCCTTCTTCCTGACGAAGACCTTGCCCTCTCGAACCCAGACGAAACGGACGACGCCGCCCCTCCTCAATGCCTGCGCAGCATTAAAAAGTTGGCGCCGGGTGGCGGTTAACCTCTCTCCCACGTAAACCGGGAACACGGTGGATGAGATCCCAAGGTCCGTCGTCGAAAAATCCCTCTTTACCCGGCGTCTGACCAGAATCTCATCCCGTATACGCTTGTTGGAGAACGTCGCGACAATGAGTGACTGTCGAGGCCCCGAACGATCATCCGAGGAAGAACCCGGCGAAGCCCCGCCCGAAGCGGCGCGCAAGGGCACCCTGAAGGCGTCTTCTATCTCCTCACCTCTAATGTCAACCCCCAAGGCACGGGCCACCTTCAGGACTATTTCCTTTGGGTTATCCCCCTGCTGCAAAGGTACACCCTTGATTTCCAATTTATTTGACAGCCCAGCCTGTTCCAGCCACTCTTGAAGAGAGAGAGAGAGAGAGAGAGAGAGAGAGAGAGAGAGAGAGAGAGAAAATGAATTAATGATGATGATGTGTTAATGCATTTTTGCACAGGGTATGTTATTTTTCACATTTAGTGACAATTGATGCTGCCGTTTTGGTTTCTTTTTTTGAATTTTTGTGGAACTTTTTGACAGCTCTTAATTTGACGGTCTTCCCGATTGCAGTCTTCTTCCTCCCTTTGGCAAACCTCGACTTTTCCTCCTTGACAAGCAGTTGGCTGGACAGCAATAGTTTTCTTTTTAGACAGCCCGAACTTTTGACACGACGCCACGTAGGCCGAAGCTTGGGAAGAGGTTTGAACCTGTGCTATCCCTAGGCTGGAGGGTCTAGGAGGAGTGAGGAGATTAGGAGATAGCAGGGCATTGAGAGGTAAAGGCAATAAAACAGGATTAAGATATTGGTTCACCGTGGGTATAATTATTTACCACTAATTGCCATCCTCGAACAGTACAGAACCTACAACAGGGACCGAATATTATGATAAACTCGATTTTTTCATAAATGTTCCAAGATTCCAGATTTGGTCAAGTTTCCACAAGACCAAAAATAATGCCACGTCCTACATCCCCCGCGTGCAACAACACCTTTTATTTGAACTCAAGAAGGAAAATGTTTGATATTCGTCTCTACTATTTTTTTTGTATACCTACAATAATTATTTATTATGATTTTACTTTTCCTTGTCCAGAGATCGAATCAATTTCTCCATGATCAACTTGTTAGACAAGCTGGGTGACTCTTGGAGAATATCGGCTACTCGGAGAAAACCATTTTTCAATTTTGATATATTTTCAAAATATTCCTGGGAAGAAAAATCTTCAACGACGCCTGGGCTTTGATCTTCCTTAACTGACAACTCAGCGGGGTTCACGACGACCGAGCTTCCGTCCAGTTTTTCCGAATCATGCTGCATACCATCGAAAAATTGTTGAGGAACTTCTGTTCCATATGCGATTATTGCAAGTTTCCTCTTTTCTTCGGCAGACAGAAGAGGCCTTTTTGAAGCTTGTATGCCAGTGTGATGTTCGACGGCACAAATGTGTAACGCCCATTGCGAGCAAAAGGGCAGTCGCATGTTTCGAGGGTGATGTCGACGTTATAGAAAGAATATTTTCCCTTTGAAGCGGCGGGTGCGACGTCTGTAAATTCGTTTTTAGCAAGATGTAATGATCTCAGCGATATAAAAGAACGTTTCACTAATTATCAAGATGCCATAATTAATTGAAATAAACTCTGTGGTAAAAGCGGGGGAGAGAATAAGCGTAGAACCTCAAACTCTAGCATTTGATGAGTTATATTACGCTATTAGAGCAACCGAGGAAACCTTCAAACACCGCCTAGATAAAGAGCCGGAAGTATCCTCTGCTGCTAAGCTTCCGAAACTAGTTGTACCCCATTGGTCAGGTGATTTAAATACATTCACTAATTTTTTCGCTTTGTTCAATGAAATAGTCCACAAAGGCTCTTACTCCGCAGTTACAAAACTCACTTATCTACGTTCATTGCTCTCGGGCCCTCCGTTAAACCTCATTGAAAACCTAGAACTGTCAAATGTAATTATGCCGTGGCCTATCGCTTGATTGAAAACCGTTACGGTTCTCCTCGCGCTTTAGCGACTCACCATTTAAATAAAATCACGAATTTTCTCCCCCTCACTTCGGACGCTCAGGGAGATTTACAAAAGTTCCTGGACGTCTTCGACACTACTTACCAAGCCCTTGTCAATTTGAACATAGAGAACCTGGGAGATTTTCTCATGTTCCATCTGGCTCTAAAATGTTTACCGTCAAACTTAAAACTACTCTTCGAACGATCTCTTGGTGAAAACAACGAGCTCCCCTCTTTTGCTCGATTAATTTCTTTCGTGACGGAACAAACCAAAATACAGGAACGACTAGACATTTCGCTCTATAAGTTCAATGCTGCGAGCAATTCACGGCACAAAACCGTACAAAAATTCAAGTTCGCTTCGAACAGCGCTTTATTAACTACTCCGACGCGCGCTAACTCCTCAACTAATGCCGTTCAAAATAATTGTGCGTTTTGCGGCGGACAACACTCAATTTATTTGTGTCAAAAATTCCAAAATATCACAGTTAACGAGCGGTATGACTTCGTCAAGAGTGGTCATAGGTGCTTCGCTTGCTTGGGAGCGCATTTAAAAGTAAACTGTAAATCATCCAGTTCCTGTAAAAAATGTAACAGCTCACAACATCACACGCTCCTCCATAACGAAACTCTGTCGTCATCGCCCGAAAATTGCAACGTAAAAATTCCAAATAAAGTGAAAGTCAAATCATTTGAAGAGAGTAGGTTTCCACGACTCAACGAAATTCTCAACAGTAGTGCGACGAACAGCGCTAACTCTTCATTCGGTTCTTGTTTGGAAAATTCCTTCAGTGGAAACGATGTTTCAAAAATTCTCCCACTAGAAACCCCTCTCAAGAAAGTGAACCCCGCTGATGCGTCTCACGCACTCTTAACGAAAAGTCCTCCCTACTCATCCTCACAAGTTATGTTGGGCACGGCTAGAGCTTTAATAAAAGATCGATGGGGCAATTGGTGTCCTATTCGTCTAGTTATGGACCCTGGGTCACAACTTAACCTCATTACGAACGATTGTGTACAACGATTAGGTCTGCCACTCCTCCGTGAACCCATGAGATTGACGGGGGTCATGAAAAGTGTAGTCACCACCTCGCCAGGCAGCGTAGTCTGTTCACTACAGCCTGCCACTAAAAATGGACCAGAAATTTCCTTACAGGCTTGTTCACTACCAAAAATCTGCGCGGATTTACCGACAGCTGCGATATCGCATCCCATTTTCTCTAGGTTTTCTTACTTACAACTGGCCGATCCCGAATTTCATTTGAAGCGTCCCATCGATTTTCTACTCGGTGCTGCTACATTTCCTGACATTTTAAGCCAAAATACTTCTATAATCCACGGGAAACCGGCTGCCATCGAAACTGTTTTCGGTTGGATAATTCTGGGTTCTACCCCTTCTCCTCCTTGCGACGAAGAAGCACCTGTAGCTCTGCATATTCAAGGAGACCGACTCCACGCACAAGTAGAACGCTTCTGGAAAATAGAAGAAGTAGAAAATATCGTTTCTTCAGAAGAACCTGAGCACATAGCAGCGGAGCAACTTTTCGTCAACACTCACAGTCGAGCCCCCTCCGGTGCTTACATCGTACGCCTCCCATTTAAAGACTCCGCCAGTCAGGAGCACTTCGGTGATAGCCGCACTACAGCCGTGAAACGGTGGTGCCAAGTCGAACGAAAATTACGGCATGACGAAACTAAACGCTTAGCTTATCATGACTTCATGCAGAATTACCTCGATCTCGGTCACATGCGACTCTCTGAAAAACCTCTCTACATTATTCCGCATTTTGCTATCGAACGTGACTCCCCGACCTCACCAATTCGAGTGGTGTTTGACGCCTCCTGTCCCGACGCTTCCGGTCTCTCTCTCAATGATCGATTGTTAGCTGGTCCACCACTACAAAAAGATATTGGCGAAATTCTCACTCGTTTTCGCCTCCAACCGGTGGCGCTTTCGACGGATATAAAAATGATTATAGGCATATATGGACTCATCCTGATGACACCAAGTTTCAGCATATACTCTGGCGAAAAACGGAAGAGGCACCCCTTCTCGAGTATACTCTCTTAACCGTAACATATGGTTTGACTTCATCGCCTTTCCAAGCTCAGCGAGTCCTTCAGCAATTGGTCAAAGATCATGGACTTGAATTTCCTCTCGCGTCGGAAGCTCTCTTAAAAACATGTTTCATGGACGATGTTTGTGCAGCAGTTCGTTCAGAGAGCGCAGCGGTTCAGCTAAAACAGGAGCTTGATACCCTCTTACACTTGGGTGGGTTCGAGTTGAGAAAGTGGGCGTCAAACTCTACAACTCTGCTTCAAGATATTCCACCGGAGCATCGCGCTGGCGTTCTTTCTCTTCATTCGGACGAGTCAAGGCCGATTCATATTCTCGGGCTTGAATGGAATCCCAAAAAAGATATTTTCACCTACAAAATCTCACTCAATTCCAACGCACGTACGAAACGGAGTGTACTCGCTCAAGTGGCTTCGATTTTCGACCCGTTAGGGTGGGTGGCACCAGTGGTTTTCAAGGCGAAGTCCTTTCTGCAAGATTTGTGGGCCGCCGGGCTCGAATGGGACACCCCTCTCCCTCAGCAACAGTTGCTACGGTGGGCTGAATTTGCCACGGATCTTAACCAATTAAGTGCATTGGAGATTCCTCGGTTCTGCTCTCCTGTGGATACATTTCGTTTTCATCTAGTAGCGATGTGTGACGCCAGCCGACTGGGATTCGCCGCAGCACTGTATTTACGCTGTGAATTTAACGACTCACGTGAAGCCACAGTCCACCTTCTGAAAGCAAAAACCAAAGTTGCTCCTCTAAAACTCCAAACGATCCCTAGATTGGAGCTGAACGGCGCGTTGCTCTTAGCCAAATTAATACAGTCACAAAATTACTTACTCGACAGTTTGTCAATTCAGTCTACTACCTTATTCACAGACTCCCAAGTGGTCTTAGCGTGGTTGCGAACGCCCCCGCACCGTCTCGAAACGTATGTTGCCAATCGAGTGGTGCAAATTTTAGAGATGACGACTGTAAATCAATGGCATTATATTCCTACATCTTATAACGCAGCCGATGTAGCTTCGCGAGGCTTATTACCTTCCCAAATAAAGACAAATAAGCTATGGTGGCACGGTCCTCAATTTTTGCAACAGTCTCCTAACACTTGGGGAAAATACTTGACCGCTTTCGAGCCTCCCACAGATATTCCGGAACTAAACGCTCACGCACCGGTTTCACTGGCACTGACTACATTAGAGCAAAATGACTTCGTCTTGAAAATGATCGATGATGTCTCCTCTCTCACTAAAATAAAACGTATCCTGGCCTGGGTTCTCCGCTTCATCAAAAACGTAAAAACTCCAATTCACGAACGGCAAACAGGGTGGTTGACGGTGACAGAATTGGAAAGGGCCATGGTAACGTGTATCCGGCACACCCAACGAAACTACTTCGCAAATGATATGAACACCCTTCAACGTAACGGACCACTTTCAGCCAGATTTCGAACTCTTTCTCCTTATATCGACACGGACGCGGTGTTGAAAGTGGGTGGCCGTTTAAAAAACGCTGCGATTCCAATTATAACGAAACACCCTATCCTCCTACCGGCTAAAGCTCCGTTGTCCGCCAGGATTTGCGACGACGCACACCTAAATTCTCTACACGCGGGCCCCCAAACAACGCAAGCCGTAATACAGCGTAAATTTTGGATTCCATCACTTCGCTCACTTGTTCGCCAACGTATTCACGGTTGTCTCATTTGCTACAAGCTCCGAGTTCGCCCCCAACACCCATTAATTGGAGATCTACCTGCGGATCGCGTCACTCCCGATCGAGTTTTCTTAAACACGGGTGTTGATTTGGCCGGTCCATTCCCCATAAAAGAGAGTTATCGCCGAAACGCCAGGATTGGGAAAGGTTACATGTGCATTTTTGTGTGCATGGTCGTTAAGGCCGTACACATTGAGCTCATTGGCGACATGACTACGGCATCGTATCGAGGTGCACTTGACCGGTTCATAGCCCGTCGTGGGATGTGCAGTAAAATCTATTGCGACCAGGGACGTAACTTTGTGGGTGCCTCAAACGAAGATAAAGTTTTGTTGCAGTTTCTACGGACAACTGAACCGGATGTCATAGACTACCTCTCAATGAAAGGAATTGAGTACAGATTCAACCCTCCCGAATCGCCTTGGATGGGAGGACTGTGGGAAGCCGCTGTGAAGTCAGCCAAACATCATGTGATTCGCTATTTAACCAACCGCGCGTTAACATACGAAGAAACTTCCACTCTATTTTGCCGTATCGAAGCTGTGCTCAACAGTCGGCCCCTCTGTGCCAACATTGTCGATCCTGAAAACAGTGGAGAATATCTAAGTCCGGGTCATTTCATCATCGGGGCCCCACTTCTAAGTCCGCCAGAACCTAATCTTCTAGATCAGCCAGAAACCAGCGTGCGGCACTGGCAACTCGTCTTACGTTCAACGCAACAATTTTGGAAGCGGTGGTCAACTGAATATCTCCATACCTTAACCCAGCGTCAAAAATGGCAGGAGCGTACCAGACCGTTAAAGGTAGGAGAGCCGGTCTTCATACTTGGAGTGGACACCAAACCACTGGATTGGCCTCTCGGCCGGATTGTCGAATTATTTCCGGGTAAAGACGGAATAGTGCGTTCCGCTCGCGTAAAAACCAATCATGGTACGTACCATCGTCCTACAGCAAAGCTCATTCCGCTTCCTCCAACTCAAGACATGAATTCTGGCACATTTTCAAATTAATACTTATTCCTTATTATATTTCGGCGCTCGCGAAATCGTTCGCATTATTTATATTATATAATTATTTATTCTTACAATCACTTATTATCGTTGTTGTTATTTATAGTTTAATCTAGGCAAAATTAGTTAATTTTGGGTGGGCGGTGTTTACGACGATTCAACAAAAACAAAAGAGTACAACGGTCATAAACCTCTTGCAGTTCAAGTTTTCTATACCACCCAATTTCTGTTCAGTTCCCTTTCGTCTCTTGTTCTCTCAGTGCGTAACGCGAGTCTTAAATTGATTTTCATAAAATCGTAAAGCGTTCGAGCAAATTGTTCGTAATACAGTCCACTAAGTCAAACGTCAGATCAACCCGACCGGTCGGCTCTCTTCGTACGATACTAACGTAGCTACAGGTACGTGGACGATCTGTTCATTGCAATAAGCTCGAATTCTCTTTTCTAAACGTCCTCACGTCGCAATAACTTAATCCCAAAACAGTGATAGTTTTCGAAAATGGTGGTGATGAACTCAAGCAAAGCGCAGGAATTAAAAGCCTTGCACCTTTGAAGTAGAACGTCTTTAAATATTCGTATCAACGCCTCCGAAAAGTTGTTAGTATTATGACCGTAGGTCAATAAATCACTCCGATACGCAAGACACCACTCCTGTATTCGAACTCAGAGGTTTTCAAAATACTTCTTTGCGTTTGATGAAGGTCGGGTGAACATAATTATGTCATTGAAACACTTTTCCGCAGCTCCTGTAGAACCAGCGACAGCGTACAGAACTCTTTGGAACAGCCTCATAATAGCGATCCTCTGACTGCTCTCAATTTGATGTGAACTGCTCCACAGCCATCTCCATACTGCTTGACACACGTGAAAAATGCACAGCAAGAGACGTGCAGATGGAAAAATGGCCTGCAGAGCTCGCCTCTTCGCTAAACTTTCATCCGTCATAACGATTGAAGGTCTCCATTTTTTGTGTGTGCCTCTTTCGATAGCTTCCTTTAGAGCGATAAACGAGGAAGTATAATTTTGTTCAGACAGCGACGTGTAAAGTATACAACCAAGAGGCAAGGCACCTACTTTACTTCCGACAAAAACAAACGTGACGCATGTATTTGCTTCGTCGCAAGACCCACTGGAATCTACGAAAACCATGTCGTTTGATTCACGATGTTCAAACACTCTAGACATCAACGGAGTTACAATGGAAACAGTGAAGTTGTCTTCGTCGATGTGTAGTTTAAAACCACTTGCCTCTAGTATTGACCTCTTGGCCTTAAGAGTTTCCAAACTCGAGGTTAAATCTCTGTCACCGTAATTCGACCGTCTCCATGTAGAACACAGGAATTGAACTTGACGAGGTGTCGGGTTGTCATGGGGGCGTTCGCCAGCTTTTTTAGAACGGCAGATTCATCATCACAACAATCCGCAAGTTGCATTTCGTGAAAAGATTTTGCAGCTAATGCGGTCATTCCTGCACCGAAATATTCCCAAAACTTTAGCTTGATCTTTTCACTAAAGTGAAGAAAACCGAAAGCTTCCGCATTTTCGACTTTGTGGTTGTGAGAGAACTTAATTTTAATTATACAATTAAGCCCCCTCCTCATGATTCCTCTTAGTTTCTTTGTTGATCATTTCGAACGTGAAATTGATGGAGGCCGTACATTTTTTGTCTCTTATTCGGTTCTCATAAGTCCTGCTTTTCACAGTTTTATTTTTAGATGAATGATTTTGAGAAGATATTCCTTACAGTTTTCGAATTTCTCTTTGAAACGATCCAGTTCATACTTGTCCATTCCGAGAAAATCTCGACGAAACTCGCACATTGATCGTCGTAAGTACCATCCTTATTTTTGAGAGTACAGTAAATTGTTGAAGAGAATGATTCACTATCAACGTTTTCGATCACGAATAATGAATTCTACATATCTCTATTAGTACAGACTACAGAGCCTAAAGTGGGGGGACCATTACAACACCGGGAACAGTGTTGTAATGGTATAGGGATTGTTAATACGCCTCCCGTTCAATGACGAATGAAGACGTGATCCATAAACTTTTTGTAACCTCCGATCCATTCATCACAAGTTTGCGACCCCTACCTAAAAAAAAATCTTCCATTGAGTGAAGAAGGTTTAAAATTATTAGTTTGAGAATGTATACTGATCTTTATTTTCACTATTTTTGGCATTGGTCTGCAACCATACAGCCATTAATTTTCACTTATTTATATTTAATTATCGTTTGATTATATTCGCTGCGATTTTTTTTTTCTTTTCTTTTTTTTCTTCTTGTTTCTTCAATAGTGTCTAGACTATCTTATGCTAGGGACCTACGATATCCCAGGGTTCTGATGAAGGGCTGCAAGCAACCACAAAATTTTCGAAATTTTCTAACTTTCCCAATTTCTCTACGATCCCCGTGAAACTCGAATTCTTTGCAATTTTGCTGAAATACAGGTGATTCACATTAACTATATGCATCAAAAATATGAAACATTCAAAAAAGTGCCAGTACGGTGATTTTTTTTTAAAAATAACGAATTTTTGCCGTTTTTCAGCTATTTTTACCCACTGTGCGGCGCAGGGACTTAATGGAAACACTTGATTTGCCTATTGTAGGTTGGGGGGGGGGGAGAGTTCTCTTCATTCCTCTTTGTTCGAGTCTTCGAAAAGTGAAAGGAAGACGGGAAATTAAATATTTTTCTTAATGAGAGATGCTGGCTTTTATCCTCGTTGCTTATTTTACAACCTAATCGGTCCCATCTCTGTTTGGGGGGGGGGGGGGCTAGAGGACTTTTTTGTCCCAATACAAAAGCAAACGTTTGTTTGTTTAAGCGAATTCGTCAGATCAGAAATCGCATGCATGGTAACCCTAGCATTAAGCTGGGGTGCGCTACTTGCCAAGTACCGAATGTTCGGGAAGTAGCAAGCTTTCTTTGCTTGCTAGTTGTATATTCACAAGTATCTTGTCACACACATGCGTGACTTTTAATTAACTCGTAAGCCAAAATCATTGGCGAGTTGAGAGGTCCCTGGCATGGAATTAGTTTTCCCGTAAACCGAAGATACGTAGGCGATAACTGTGAGAGTTGTTGGTTTTTTCTCTCCCTCTTTTTTCTTTTTTGTTTTGTTTTTTTCTTACTTTTTCGTAGATACGTTACATAGAAAAATGTCTACAAGAGGTAAACCAAGGGGGGACATAAATCGCATTATTATGAAACTAGAAGAGTTTAACTTCGACGACTACAATGTTGCCTTTCATGTCAGCAATATAATTAGGAAAATTAAGATTATTCACCAGGTATATCCTTGTAGTGATACATTCGATTTTTTACCTCAATAGAGTGTGTAATATGCACATTGGACTCAACTTGTTCGCTTAATAATCTTTTGAAAGATCAGGTGCAGGAGCTCACGAGTGAGATAGCTTCAATGAAACGACTCACCCAAAAGCAAAAACAATCATTGAACAATTCATCAATGGAAAATTTTCAAATCGAGGATGAATTCGCTGAAAAGGAGCAAACTATATTGAAAAGGCTTGCTTCCCGTGACGAAGGAATTCGATCTCTGAAATTAAAATTGAGGGAACTTGACAAAGCTCAAGAATCAGGATCCGAAGTGGCGGTTCTGAGTTCAGCAACCTGGGAAGAAAAAGGGATTCAGACTTGCATCTCTTCAGATGGAGAGACTGACAGAGCTAACAAATCGTCAACAATAACAGACAAGGATCCAATTCCGACTGGACGAATTACTGCTTTTCCATCAACTGCAGGAATCGGTCGTTCCAGCACCTTGGACTTTGTTTCAGACCAAACAGGCTTCTTTTAAGCTTCCACGCACCTTCCCAAAGCCATCGTTGTATCCTTCCGGCTGACTCACGAACACATTTTCCTTGAGAAAGCCGTATAAAAATGCTGTCTTCACATCAAATTGGCGCCAGTGCAAGTCTTCATTAGCAGAAACACTGGTGACTGTCCTCCTAGTTTTCAAGTCTCGCCACAGGACTAAACTGTTCATCATATTCGATTTCGTTCTGCTGAGAAAATCCTCTTGCAACGAGACGAGCTTTAAGGCGCTGGACTGTCCTATCTGAGTTTAATTTGTCACGTAGAACCTATCGGCTTCCGATTATTTTGGCTCCCGCAGGCGGTTTAACAAGCTCGAAGACTTCGTTTTTCCCATTCCTCCATTTCTTCATTCATAGCTTTAAGCCGGGGGGGGGGGCTGATAACAGGGCTTCTTGGATTCTCATCGATTCTTCAGCGACACAAACAAATTCTTTTAGGTGGTCTGGTGGCTTTATACTTGCCTTCCAGAACGAGTCACAACCCTGTTCTCGCTTGGGATTCCAGATTCCATTCCACCGCATGCTGAAGTTGCGTTATGCTCAACATCAAGGAATACCTCGCAGGCGTTTTCAGAGTGAGCTGATTCCATTTCGGTCGCATCGGTGGGCTCATTCTCCACTGTTTCCTCCAAAAAAAAAAATTACTTTTTTCGAACGATTCACGAAACAGTATCGGCTCCATTCCAGAGATCCTCAACAACAACAAGATAAAAGCATAACTGTCAGCAAGCGATTAGGTTGTAGTAGTGGGGGGGGGGCAGTCCAATTCGCCCCCTTCCTCCTCATCCGAACAACGTACCTTTACTTGCCACTCACTGTATTTTTGGTTATATTACGAGCCACATCACCTTGAAAAGGTTACTTTATTACTTACGGGGCGGAACTTTAACGTCGAATAACCAACTTCGGAAACCGAACGTTTTTTAGTGAAAATTCTCAAGGTTTTTGGTGAAAACAATCGGTTTTAGTCCCGAAATTTCCTGATTTTGTGAAGGGATGGACGTCTAGGGAGGGGGGATGCTGGGTTCAATTAGCCTGCAATTCAATCTTCGAGATGAGCTTCAGTTAAAAACAGACTTTTCCGAAGTTTCCCGCGAGGGCTTTGTTGAAAATGGGTTTCTTTTTCACCCCTTCCTTCCCTCTTCCACTACACTGGTTTTCTAGTTTGAACTTTTTGAAATGAAGAAGTAGTGTTAAAGATGAGACTCTGAGGTTCAAGTGGTTTAAGAGTGGAGGGTGATTGGTG
The DNA here is from genome assembly GCA_038030265.1 of Corythucha ciliata. Taxonomy (NCBI): domain Eukaryota; kingdom Metazoa; phylum Arthropoda; class Insecta; order Hemiptera; family Tingidae; genus Corythucha; species Corythucha ciliata. Next base: position 52,380,295 of record CM075937.1, read on the forward strand.
GGGGAGGGGGCGGTTTCGTTGGGTGACATGAGAAAAGCCGAATGGCTGGTGGCGGGGAGAGGAGGGGGCACTAGCAAGCATTTGCACTCTCAAAACTCGCTCTTCATTCACATCGCACCCTTCTTCTACTTCTTCTTCATCTTTCATCCACCAACTCATACCGCCACCATCCTTCTTTCAATCTAGCCGAGAATTAAAGCTTTTCACAATCCTTTTCCCCCCTTTGCACACTTCCTTTCGTTCACTTCCCCCCCCCCCTACACACACAGAACGTTAGAATTTCCCTTAGAGACCTCCCCCCCCCCTCAGTCATTGAACACTGTGGGGCGTGCGTTTCTCGATTTCAATTTCCCTCACTCATTTCCTTTTCGTTCCTCTGCAACACCCCCCCCCCAACAACCCCTACCCCGCGCGCTCCTCTCAAAACGACAAATCTATTTTGCTACCTTCTCAACCCCCCCCCCCCATTTCGACCAATTCGCCCCTTCTGTAAGTGTTGCCGCACAGTGTTTCCAATTTGGCGACACTTTAATTCAGTTCAGAATTCGATCTCATAAAAGTAAGATTTTCACTAACAAGAGTTTTCACGCCCTCGTGGGCTAATGGCGAGGCTGGAAGTGGAAGGAGGTGGGGGGGAGGGGTGTTAATTTGAAACAAAACGTGGAAGTAAAAGTTAAGGGGAAGTGCCCGGTGTTGCATCCGGCACAATATTCACCCCTCCCCACGTTCAAAATAAATGAATTCCTCCGTTGTTAGTCATAAATGTTCAGAATTTTGTATATCTAAAGCAAAAATAACCGAACAGTGCGATGATGCGAATTCCCCTAAATTTCTACTGTTATTAAAAAGCACAACTTATTGAAGCGATCGGCAATTAATAACCAACTCACCCATTATAAGGAGGAAAACATAACGAGCTTCGGGGGGGGGGGATCTGAGATGGAGGACCCTTAAAGGGGAAACAAGATAAGTGTTGGGCAACGTTACCGCTGTAGGAATCCATGTATAGGGATGGTATACTAGGGGGTTAAGGAAGGAGACTTTGCGAGAGAAATTAATGGAGGTCAAGTTGAAACTACAAGGGTTAGCAATAGCCGAAGAGAAAGTACCCACCTATCTCCTTCTTCTTCATTGCTATGGGTGAAGTGAGGTAACGGGGGGCGGGGGCGGAAGGGCTCTGCGTCAACCCCTCTCATGAAAAACACGAAGCAAACCTTTTCCAAGATTAACCCTTGGAATTGTTGGCTTTGTAGGGAGCGGTTTGGTAGTAGGGAGGAGGGGAGGTGTTTAACAGTCTGACTTTGCTAAAAGTGTTGCGGGGGTGTTATTATTAGCAAGAACCCTTTCTCGCTGCCTCCTGTAGTGTTACCGCTTATTAGAGAAGCGTGGACACTTAATGGAAGAAAGGGAGCAGCCCTGTGGATTTTTCCTCATCTTATTATAATGCCTTTCGTGGCAAGGTAAATTAAAAATCTACTCCAGACTTTTTCCCCCAAGAACATTGTTCAAGAAAAAACTAAAGGATTTATTACTGGCCTAAAAACTTTCTGACGAAGAAATAAGAAATATTGAGACTTTTAAGTGTTGGAGGAGAATTAAAGTTCGTTTCTTAAAAAGTTATCATTTCTCCCTTCACAAAAAAACAGGGGCACGCCCTAGAGACTGAAAGCTGTGGACGGTCAGCCGGTTCGTGGGAGTGTCGCTACTATCCGGACGCTGGAAGCGGCGAAGTTCCAGCCGACCGGCCTGAAGTTAAAGCCGAAGTGGGTCCTGGTTGCCGGTGCGGATGTATCGTTCATTTAGGCACGGGAAAAACACGTCGACTCATCGCAGCGTCGTCACACTCATGCCCGGGACGAACTTTCTGGTTGATTCAGGTAAAGAGGGGCGTTATTACGGCGCACATTTCCCCTTAATCCATGTTAAAACTGTATCAAACAGCGTATAACAATTAACTTTTTTCCAAAATTGTAGACCGAGCGCGATCGCGTGGTACGGCTCAACATGGAACAACTACGTCTACCCTGTATCGCTCAATCGCTTAAAATCAGAGACGGCGACTCGTCATCAGCCACGATGCTCGCTCGCCTCTCTGGAACTCCGCTCGAAGTTGGACCGATTCAGTCGTCAGGCTCGGCTCTTCTGATCGAATTCAACGCCGGCGATATGGTGACGAGCGGCGACGAGTGCAGCGGCGGTTTCCTCGCTCACGCGTCTCAAATAGGTAAGCGCACGCGCATTCACGTGTGACCCCTCCGTCTTCCTGTGCAAAGCAACTGCACACGTGTAAGACGCTTTAATACCCACGAAACTTTCCTCATTTCATCTTGTGTCAACATTGCCACAGGTTGATAAAGCGGGGGGATCCATTCGCGGGAAACCCCCCTTCATCCTTTGGGACGAGCATAACTTCTCACTTCTTCATTCCCTCCCTTTTCCACATCTTATACCCGCTTGTGTACACAGAATAGGAAGGGAAGAGAAAAGGACAGATCACTCTCTCTCGCTGTGTGAGAATGATGAGAAACGGAAGAAACGACATTTCACCCTGTCTCCCCTTATATACGTACAAAACATGCTCAAAACACGCCTGCCTTGAGCACATTGAAAGAGCTAGAACAATGCCGCGGTACTCAGGATGACTTTCGGCTTTACAAATCAACAGATCAACGAAGCTTTCAATTTGCCGAGACAGGGTAATTAGAAAAGAGCACGCAAATAGAATACGTCCGTGTATTATATAAAAAAATGAAAGGAAAAAAGGTAAAAGAATCTAAAAATGGGGGAGATAGCGGCGATACCTATTCCCGTTTAACGAGAAAATATGGTCAAGAAGGGAAACTAAATGACTCCCTCTCCTCCACCACATTAAAACACCCTCCGGGTTTCCAACACGAAAACACCCTCCTGTCATCATATTTTTTTTTAGTGGGTAACACTAATGAACACTTTATTGATCGCACAATTTGTAGACTTCGAAGTTGTAGACACAAACATGGAATGAAGAGGGCCGAGAAAACACCGACTTGTTCGAGAACAAATAATCCTTCAATGGATATCCGAGAGTCTAAAATGGATGGTCGGAAGGGTAGTCCTCCGAGGGGGGCGGGCAGAGTCCTTTTCATATTTTCAAACTGAATATCTTTCCTGTTTCCAGGGGGGAGGGGGCGGGGTTAACTGAAAAGTGTCACAACGTTTGGATAATTCTGTATGCCCCGAGTTTCATCAATAAGCCCCCACCTCTCTCTGTACAGGCCTGTGAAACCCACTCAATTCACTATGGGTGGGACAAATATTTGCCAGGCGCTAACACAATCTCATTTCGCCTCTTATTCGAGTTTATACATATTATTTACAGTGCTCTCCGAAAACAAGACGTCCAGGTGAGGGGGCCAGAGGATGGTGTCACAAATAGCGTCATTTTATTTTGATAAAAACAGCCAAAAATTAATCCGAGAAAAAAGTAACCGTAAGTTTTTTTTTTTCAGCAAGGGGATGGAGAGTGAAGAGGAAAGGATTGATGAAACAAGTGAACGAGTCTTTTGATGTGACATTACTTTCATGAAGCCAGTAGTTTTTTTCACTCTCGACCTCTCTAAGAAGATAGATGAACTCACGAAGTTGTCTCTTTGATCATTTTCAGAGAAAGAACTAGGGAAATCATTGATAGTAGGAAACGACGTCCAAATAGAAGGCACCCTCCCTCCTGGTCATTATTTCAAAGGGGCTGGTTTTTCGGACACATAACTGGTCGTTTCACACTTCAATAACTTAGTTCGAGAGAATAAATATTTGGCTCTGAAAATAGCGATTAATTCCCAGAAAGTATAGCTAGTCGGCCTCGAAACACCATGAAAAGCACGTAAAATGCGTTATTTTTTATTAATTGGGACCTAAGAGTAGAATCTGAAACCACGGCTTAAAAACTGGCAACTTTTCCTCAACAGGCCTCAGAATGCGATTGAGTAGACAACTCATTTAAAATAGTGGTGCTACGGACATTGTAAGAGGCCCGTTTGGAAAAAGCATGTTAGATGACGAAACTGGTAGTTGAGCACCGGAGTAGGAAGTTTTGACTCGGGATTTTGGGTGCTCAGCTCCCAAAAAAGAGTTAAGTCTAAAAAAAGTTTTGTTCCGACAGCAGCCTGTCGGGAAAAGTGCATTTCATTCGTGCGACAATCGAGTCAAACCTCATAAGTTAGAACGATAACAATCAATTATGAATGACACTTAGGCCGTGGTATAGAAAGTCAAAATCATACAATCGTGTTTCTTTTTACCGCAGGCCCCTTTTTTGGCACCAACTGAGGGGGAACAAAATGATGAAAATAAAAAATGAAACAGAGTCGGTTTGGTTGCCTATACGATATGGGAAGGTGGACTCTTGTTAGAGGAGTTACTTGCAATTAAAATCTTTATCCCGGCTTAAATTTCATTCATAATTGATTGTTATCGTTCTAACTTATGAGGTTTGACTCGATTGTCGCATGAATGAAATGCACTTTTCCCGACAGGCTGCTGTCGGAACAAAACTTTTTTCAGATTACGTTAATTTTCAGATCAGTTACAATAGGTTAAATGGTATGTCACTATTTCACCATTGCGGAATGCGGAGTGCCTGGGTTCGAATCCGAAATAATTTTTTTTAATTTTTTTTTTTTGTTCCTCCCTTTTTGGCCCACCTCAGGATTTTTCACTCAAGATTTATTAGGCTGTAGGCAAATCAAATAAAAGATCGTTTCCTCGTTAACAAAAATTCCAAGATACTGATTAATCTCGGGAATGGGTGTAATTTCGTTTTCGACAATTTCTAAATTAACTAAATGACAATTCGAGGTAGTCCCGTGGACAAGAATTTCCTTTTCACAATGCGCGTTCTCATTTGATAGGCTGAATTGTGAGCACAAATAGACCTTGGATAATATGCAACTATTCTTTAGAGGTTTCATGACTGCTGTATCATTTTTGCTTCTTAACACATATTGGTTTTGGGGAATTACTGTAGCGTAGTGAGCTTGGAACAAGGTGGGAATGGGTCTCAGATAATAAAGGTCGTATTGTTCGCGTGAGGTGAGAGGTAGAATGAGAAAAAATTTGATTTGAGTAGGGTTCACTGTACAATGCGTTTTAAACAACGATTCGAGTTCCATAATATTATTGGTGTTAAGATCGAAAGGGAGTTTTCCCGAATAATATTTTTCTATTTTCTGAAGTTCGGCATATAATTGTTTTGAACTTATGATGCTAGGGTGCATGACTCCTAGTTTACAGAAAGTTAGCGCATTTTCGATATCTTGTGCCACTTGCAAAATTAGGCTGAAAATTATTTGAATGTGGTTGAGGGTTTCTTTGACTGACGACAAACTAGCCCTAATGGAATTTGACTGGAATATTTCTCCGATTTGGTGAATTTTGTTCCTTATTTCGTTATTATTGTACTGGACGTGTCGAATAGTGTCATTAAATTCCGCTATAAGATCGGTACTGACAGAGAATTGGGAGTTTAATTGTTTTTGTAGACTATACTCATTTTCCTTGGCCTTACTCATAAAGGTTTCAAATCTTTTCTCGTCGCTAGCGTCTAAATTTCCCGTAACCATTTTCACTAGACTTCCGAGTCCATTAAATATCCCTCGTTTATTTCTACTTTTATGAATTAAAATATTTCCTAACTTATCTTCTACTAAATCTACCACGTATTCTGTTAGCTTGTTATATTCTTCTAATTCTTTGGGCATATTTTGATCTTTACTAATTTTACGATTTAGCTCACTGTAAACCTTTTTTGATACTTCAAATTCTTCTGTTAACTTACCCAATTCATAGTAGTGGATAAAGGTATGTTCGTCTTTCGTCAGTTTTGCTTCTCCCAACTTTATGGGAAGCACTCCCTGGTTATGAGTCACATCCTTCAGGTGTTCTCCTGCGGCTGCTGAAGCCCAGAGTGTCCTGGAATGTCAGGTCCTGGATCATGACTGTTCGTAGAAGAGTTAGGTTTATTTAATTTTCTAGGTCGTTTCACGTTAGACAGGTGAATTTTTTGTTTTGTGTCGTGATGCCTTGGTTCTATGATTGCTGTTTTTCGTCCTGGATTTACGTCTTTAACGGTTTCTTTATTATACTTGTTTTTCGTTTTACTTTGAAGTTGTTTGTTTTTTACGTAGACTTCTTTTGGTATTTCCACTACGTCTTCTCTAGTCATGTTACGTTTAGCGATGGTTTTTTCTTTGTTTGCCTGATCCTGTTCTCTAATTTTCTCGTATAGAATTTGAATTTTGTCTCGATGGTTATTTAAGTAGTTATTGGTCAACTGATGTTCGACATCTAAATCTATTACAGAACTATTATGCACGTGGCCGTTTATTATTTCGAATGGTGTAAAGTTAGTAGCTGAATGGATGCTGTTGTTATAGGCTACTAGAGCATAATTTACTTTGAACACTACGGAGTCGTTTTTGTATTCTTCTTGATTGTTGAGGAGTCTCATGTGTTCTACTAAAGTGGAGTGAAATCTTTCTATTGGGCCGTTAGAGTCTGGGTGTTGACTACTGATAAAATGTATTTTAATTTTGTGCAGTGCCATCAATTCCTTGACCATCGTGCTGTTTAGCTCAGCGCCGTTATCGGATACTATGACATCTGGTATCCCATGATGGGAGAAAAATTTGATAAGAGCTTTGACAGCTTCGATACTGGAGGATGAAGTTACAGAATAGGCTTGGGCGTATCTGGAAAATTTGTCAATGATGGTTAAAAATTTTGATCCGTCTAGTGTTAGTTTATCGATGTGTAAGATTTCGAAGGGCCTTGAGGCTGTGGGTGTGACGTTGTATTTTATTTTTAGCGGTCGTCTGTCGTATTTGCAGGTTAGACAGATCTCGCATTGGTTAATGAAGTATTGAATTGTTTTCTTCTGGTTTGGCCAAAAATACATGCGCTTAATTTTCAAGTAGGTTTCGGTTATACCTCTGTGGTTAGTTTTACTAACGTGATAATTTCGTATAATTTCATGAATTTCTTCTTCTTCAAGGACGTCAATTAATTTTTCGGTGCACTTGGTAAGATCCATTTCTGATGTTTTGAAATTTTTGACCATTAATTGTGTGAATTTTTCATAAACGTCATCCTCAAAATATATGGAGTATTTAACTTTCGGGGTGACATATTCTTTGACAAAGCTAACTAAGTCTTTTTCAAAATCATTTACGGATAGTTCTACTAGGATTCGCGTTTTAGAGTTAAATAGCTTGATTATTTTTGGTTTTCGGGGGTTGCCTTGAACGGTATTAATAATGATTTGATTATTCCCATGATTTACTGGGCTTTCGGAAATAGGGATGGAAGGAATAGTATTTCCGTCTGCGTTGGAATGTACTGTTGCTCCTGAGTCACTAGTTTCATCGAAATTTAATTGTAAAGATTGCCCAGCGTCATTGACTTGGTCTTCGACTGTGGGACTTGAATTACCTGCCGAAGGATTCTCAATGAAAAATCCTGTTACCAGGTCATTAATTATTTCTTCTGCGTCTTCTGTTTCAGTCATATTTAGCTGTATTCTAGAAAGTGCGTCGGTGTTAGTGTTTGTTGAACCTTTTTTATAGGAAATGTATTCCACTGTCAACGGCCTAACTGCTTTATCAGTGACTGGGTTTTTACTTGAGTTTAACATGGCACAGTAGGTTTGATAATTCTCTACGCTCTCGGGGATTTCTATATTGTTGATTTTTTGTACAGGGTAATACCCCTAATCCATATTTTATATTTTTTATTCGTGTTTTTACTCCCTTTAAAGGTCTAGGTTCCATTTTAAAACATTCTGGGAACTTGTCTATTTGGTAGAACAAAACAGGTATACTAATTTCAGGGGTGTTAAGAGTGTTCCCCAACAGATTAATATTGGCTTTCAGAAATTTGAGGTTGTCTATTCCGAGTAGCATATCAAAATGGTCGTGAAATTTGAATAAGTAAAATTTAAAATTTAAATTTCTTCTTTTGAAAAGTTCTCCACAAGGTACTGAGGTACTAGATTTTTCTAGGGACGTGCCATGAGCGGTCGTTACTTGGAACGGGTCTGTTTTAATTTTTGCTGGGAAAAACTGTTGAGCGATGGTTGGATTTATAAAGGATTTGGTGCTGCCAGTATCAATCAAAACTCGTAAATTCAGTTTGGGCATTATGAGGTAGGGCAGCCCATTTAGTCCTTGTCCCAAGTTCATCAAGTGGAAGGCGGGGAATGATTTGGGCCTATCTCTAAAAAAGGACTCATTTCTTGTTCAACGGAAGAATTTACGTTTTCTGTATTTTCTGATAGGGAGAAGTAATGATTTGTCATTGAATGCTCCTCTGCAGGATAAGGAACATTGTTTTCATTTTCTACCTCTTGTAATTCAATATTACGGGAGTGGAAATGAGGAGTCGTGTTCGCAGTGGAGACACTCATAGGCGTTGGTTGATGATGGGGCGGGGGACGTTGGTACTGGGACTGAAAAGGTTGTTGACGCGGTTTATTGTGAAAAGAAAATTCTTGTTTCGGGGTATTTGACATTACAGGCATTTCACTTTGTTCGAAATTTTGGTTTGAAAAATCTTGCTTAAAATGCGTAACACTTTGCGAATTGTTTGGTTTTGAACTTTGGGTCATTTTGAAATCTGGTTTAAAATAATTTCTATTGCTGAAGTATTGGAAATCGTTTGTTAATAAATTTCTAGCTTCGGTTAAAGTCGTTGGGTTTCGGGCTTGTAGGAGGCTGGCCAATGGTTCTTTAATGCCTCTTAGAAAAATTCTTAATGCCATTTTTCTTATATATTCTTTTAATTCATCGGATTGCGTCCCTTGAGTTTGTAAGTATGAAATTTGAAGGGAAAGCAGTTCTTCCACTTTATCTAAATAACGAAACGGGGTGTCGTTACCTTGTTTTGTTTCCATTAACTCTATTCCCAACGTAAAGATATCCCTTTTATCAGAATATCCGCTAATGAGAGCTGTTCTTAATTCATCCCAAGTAGTGACAGTTAAACAATTAATAAGTTCGGCAGCTTTGCCTTTTATCTTATTTCTTAAACACGACATTAAATATCTATTTTGAAAATTATTGGGGTTTTGAGCATCATAAAATGTGGTGACCAGGTGAACATGTGGCCAAAAAGGTTGCTAGGCCAGAGGGTTCCCCGTGAAATTCGGGTACCATGTCCATATAATGAGATTTTAATTCCGGGACGGCCATATTTTCGTCTATTCTAGGCAACGAGGCAATGTCCGGTAAAAAGCGTGAACTATCACTTAAATTACTCACAGAAGGAAGTGGGTGAAGGTCATGCGGGGATGATGTCCTTGACTTCCTGAATGAAGGGAGCGACGAGCTGTAGCGGAGTACGGCTCTCTCCTTTTGAGCCTGGGCGGTGACCTCACGTCTGTCGGCTTTTAAATTTCTTCCTTCGTCTGCCGTGGTGAATTCGGCAGAGCCCTCGGTAGTCTTCGCGATTGAAGTTGGGCCTTTACGAGAGGGTGACGACATTTTGCTTTCGACGTAGAGTTTGGTTCCTCGATTAGTGATTTAAATCGGGAACGGGCCAATTTTCGGGTGTTTGAAGATTTCCTTCTTGAGCTCGATGCGAGAGTTCAAATAGGCCAAGGATTGGTTTATCTTCCTTTCTGTATTTTTGTTGTTTGAAATTCGGCGGTCCGGCTAACCGTTGAAACGGACAAGATTTTCGTCAAATTTTCACGAATTTAATCTCCCGAACCGTCCTACCGACTGCGCCAGATAAGTGATAACTCCGGAAAATTTAGTTTTTAAAAAAAACTTTATTTCACAAAGAATACTTTTCACTTTAATTACAGAAAAACCCGATTAAAATACGGAGTGGTACGCTTAGATGTCTGCCCAAGACTGATTTCCCATCGTTTTCTTTTCTCACAGCTTTCCTTTCCCCCACTCAATTCTAGAATTAAATCTATCTTACTTTGCTATTCAATAACGCTAGATCAATGATTTTAACATACGTAACTTATATATATGTATACAGGGTGGTCAGTTTTGAGTAGCAAAAAAAAATTGGGTAATAGTACACCAAAAATGGGGTAAAAAAGTCCTATTCGGATAGTGGCCTATCTCTTTTTGTTTCCGAGTAATACTTTTTTTAGTGATTTTTAGGCGCAACTGTATTTTTCGCCGAAAAGCTGTTATTTCTCAGCTTCTACTTCACTTTTTTCCAAAAGTGATGGCAGTTTCGTAATCTACGGAAAATTTTCTACGGGATAAATGCAAAATCAATATTCTAAATCGTCAAAAACGCCTAAAAACGTAACGTATTCGTTGCGTTAATGCAAAAAAACCAAGAATTTGACGTCACAAAACAATTTACTGTGTCACCAAAAATAGCTTCACACGTTGTCAAACGACGTAAAAACTTCTCTGTTTTCCCAGCTTTCCAACGGTTTACTCGAAAGTAGAATTATCTCCCTCCTTTGACGAGAAATTTCGAAAAGAAGCGAAAAAGTCATACATTTTGGGCTAAAAATGTGAGTAATAACAGGTGCGAAAATTCATTTGTTTTGCTCTCTTTCTTCTTGAGATATCCAAGCGCTGGCACAGTAAAAATTAAAATGTATTGCATTTGAAGAATAAACAACAAACAAACAAATTAATTAATAAAATGGACGACGAGGTGTGCGAATTCAGGGCGTCTGCTGGTTTTTTATTTTTTTGTTTGTTTTTACGTGTTGGACATGGTCCATGAACACCCTCACATTAGCAGCGTTGAAGATGTCGACGGAACTTGCAATTCCACGATGGAAACTCAAGTTCCGTCGACATCTTTGGCTGCTAATGTGAGGGTATAAAAGAGGATAAAAATAAAAAACCAGCAGACGCCCTAAATTCGCACACCTCTTCGTCCATTTTATTAAATTTTTTATTAGTTGTTTATTCTTCAAATGCAATATTATTTTAATTTGTCTTGTGCCAGAGCTTGGATTTCTCAAGAAAGCGAGCAAAACAAATGAATTTTCGCACCTGTTATTATTCACATTTTTAGCCCAAAATGTATGACTTTTTCGCTTCTTTTCGAATTTCTCGTCAAAGGAGGGAGATAATTCCACTTTCGAGTACACCGTTGGAAAGCTGGGAAAACGGAGAAGTTTTTATGACGTTTGACAACGTGTGAAGCTATTTTTGGTGACACAGTAAATTGTTTTATGAAGTCAAATTAATGTTTTTTTTGCATTAACGCAACGAAACGTTACGTTTGTAGGCGTTTTTGACTATTCAGAATATTGGTTTTGCATGTTTCCCATAGCAAATGTTCCGTATATTACGCAACTGCCATTACTTTTGAAAAAAAGTGAAGTATATAGAAGCTGAGAAATAACTGTTTTTCGTTGAAAAATACAGTTGCGCCTAAAAATCACTAAAAAAATTATTACTCAAAAACAAAAAGAGATAGACCACTATCCGAATAGGACTTTTTTATCTCATTTTTGGTGTACTATTACCCAATTTTTTTTTTTCTACTCAAAACCGACCACACTGTATATAGCAAATCGAACCGACCTCGGATTCGTGTTCTAGGGGTTCTGAAACGTGAAAAAAAAGTACCACAACCCATATGTGCGACCATCAGGGCGAGACCAATAGTGTATTTTTTGAATGAAATGCACTAAAAGGCGACTCTGCCTTCAAATCCGGCTATTTCACCACAAAACTGACGAAATCATCCCAAATGTGATGATTTTATACCAAAACAGACGATTTTAACCCAAACCCATATTTTATTGTTTCACCCCAGAAGGTGATTTCAATTGCCATCACCGTTCTTTTGGATGCTCGATAACCAATCATAAAGGAACAGCTTTAGTAGACGCGGTAGACAACAGCAATTTAATTATCTTAAACGACGGTTCCCCCACCACGGTAAACAACTCAATTCAAATAAATGCAGCTGCCATAGATCTAACGTTTGTTTCACCAGAACTGGCCCCGAAATTCGAATGGAGAATTATGGATGATCCAATGGGTTCTAACCATATGCCAATAATATTTGAAACTAATTTCCCTTATAACAATAGTATTCAACCTTATTCTGGAAGGAAGTGGAAAATCGATAAGGCAAACTGGGAGGAATATACGAATCTAATGGAAAAATTTGTGACTGAGCATACGACAACCTCTAACCATTATGACTATTCCACACTCATAAATGACATCAATAGGGCAAGCGACAAGGCAATTCCTAAGTATAAAGAAGTAAGAAATTTCAAGTACAGTAAAAAATGGTGGAACGAGGAATGTAAATTGGCCATAGCTAACAGAAAAACAGCCTATACGGTTTATAAAAATTGTTCAAATCTCACCAACTACATAGCGTTCCAGAGAGCGGCAGCAAAAGCCAAGAAAATTGTCCGAGAAAGCAAAGTGAATGCGTGGAAACAGTATTGCGAAGGTATTAACAAAAACACAAGTATTCAAGATGTGTGGCGTGCCTTCAAGCGCCTTAAAAACAGGAATAGTGCTGAAAAACCTCCCATTACAAACGGTGAGTGGTCGCAAGACTTTTTCAACAAAATGTGTCCCCCCTTTCGTCCCTGAAGACTTGACAGATTCGATACCGTATAACCAAGGTGAACACTTCATTTTCAGTCCCTTTACAGAAAAAGAATTCAATATGGCTATTAAGCATAAGAATAACACAGCACCCTGTCTGGATGATATACATTATCCAATGATCTATCATCTACCAGCCAAGGCCAAACGAAAGCTATTACAGATTTAGAATGAAGCATGGGCAACGGGTGACTTCCCTGAAGACTGGACAAAACATGTGGAGATACCAATATTAAAGCCTCACAAACCAGCGAATGACTGCAATTCTTACAGACCCGTATCCCTATCATCTTGTATCGTGAAAACCCTAGAAAGGATGATTAAATGTAGACTAGAGTGGTATATCGAAAGTAAAGGATACTTACCTGCGAGCTAGTTTGGATGTAGGAAAGGGAGGTCATTACAGGATTGTCATGCCCTCCTGATATCAGATATCGATCTATCCTTCACCACTAACAAATTAGTTGTCGCAGTATTCCTAGACATTACGGGAGCGTATGACAATGTCAACATTAGCTTACTAAAGAAAAAATTGCTAGCCATCGGGATTCCATCCAAATTCATAAGCAATGTAATAAAACTAATAAATGGTAGACAGGTATTCCTAAGGATTAATAATGAAATTATAGGACCCAAAAACTGCAATAAAGGTTTACCTCAAGGAGGCATTCTAAGCGGTCCTCTGTACGCGATATATGCAGCCGATCTGGTCACTGATTACCCCCCAGAGGTCAATATAATACAATACGCTGATGACATATGTCTTTATACAGCACATAAAAACATAACGACATGTGTAGATACCCTGAACAATGCGATACAAAATTTCCTGTCGAGAGCCCACTCCAATGGAATGACTATTGCGGAGGCCAAATCAGTCGTGTGTCCCTTTACTAGGAGAAGAACCATCCCCCTAGGAGAGAACGTCACATTGGGTGGAATGAGGATTCCTGTTAAACATAACGTTTGCTTTCTAGGTCTGAATTTAGACAAAAAACTTAAATGAAAGGAACATAAAACGCTAATAAAACAAAACGCTATCTGCAAATCCTCAAGTAGCAAAGAAAATCTGTGATCTAACAATCACCGTACTCACATACGATTATTGGTACAGAAAACCTACCCCCATAATAGTGAATAGCTTTATGGAAGTCTCCGAGTTTCAATCACTCATTTTTCGCTCCGAAAAGCTTCCAATGTATGGAAAATCAAAGTACCCATTTTTCTTCCAAGTTCCAGTTGTTTATATGCCCTGCAGCAAAGGCGACGACGCAACCCTCAGTCTCCAAATGTTCCGAAAACATGTAAGCCCTAAGATATTAGGTACCCAAGAAATTTATACAGATGGGTCTCAAAAATCGGTGGAGCAGTCGGTGCGGCCATCTTCGACAAAACAAATAGGACTGAAAGGCATTTCAAATTGTCCAGCTATCTGTTCAATTTCTTAGCAGAGTGTATAGCAGTAGCAGAAGCGCTAAAGTACGTAATTGAATCCAATGAAAGATCATTTTCAGTTCTAACCGATTGCCGAAGCATAACACAAAGTATCGCAGGATTCAGTTACAACTCACAACACTCATATCCAATAGTTGAAATAATGTTCCTTATAGACCGTATAATCAATGTACAAAATAAAAAATTGACAATAATCTGGATTAAGGCACACTTCCAGATACCCGGTAATGAAGAAGTTGACCGATTAGCGAAAATAGGCGGGACATCCAATAACTTCCTACAATACAAAATTCCCTATTCAGACCTAAGACCAATTTTCAACGAAAAAATGAACAGTAAATGGCAAGTTGAATATGACGGACAGATAAAAGGACTTTTCTATAAATCTCTCAATCCCAAAATAAGGCCAAAACCGTGGTTTGACAATTCAAATATTAGCAGGAAAAATATCAGAATAATTAATAGGCTCAGATCGAACCATGGCATATGTAACGCATACTTAAACAAAATAGGTCTGAATTCCAGTGGGCTATGCTCAACTTGTAACGTGACAGATGACCTCGAACTTAAAATAATGGAATGCTTACAGTATAACTCACATAGAAATATATTCCTGGATTCCCTCTACAAAAAAAATAAGCGCTCCTTTTGATTACAGAACAATCCTCCTTAGCATTGAGAAAACATATGGCGAACTAGCAGAATTCATCAACAAAGTAACAATGAAAATATAGTAAAAAGATACAATGCAACAAGATAAAAAAATAAAACAATAGAAAAACGACGGCTAATGGCTCCGGAAAGCATAGGCCAAAAAATAGAACTTTTTACCCTGAAACAGTCAACTGAAAATTGATGTTTTCACTGTAAAACTGGCGATTTCACCTTAAAAACAAATTTAGTGTTTAGCACTGTTGTAGTAGTGAGGTTGGGGGGGGGGAAGAGGTTGTAGTACATCAAGAATATGAAGTCAGCTAGGAGTCGATTTTTTTTCACGAGCACCATACTTCAACTCCCTAGAGGAACATGAAAGTAAAATTAAGATTCTTCGATTTGGCCAGCTTTGAGCCTTGTCACCTAGACAAAAAATGAAAAACTATCCGAGAAATTGCCATTCTTGACGGAAAGAAATGTGCTCTTTTCTAATCTTGCGTCAAAAGTTCCCTTAGAAGCGACAAAGTCGCACTTGACTGAGAAAACAAGCCATGAAAACGCTGGGAAAATCATATCTCGGGAACAATTGAGTTTCAGGCTATGATGTACTTGGCATTTACGAGTTCAATCAGGTCTACTATCGGGGCCCGGGGCGGAAATGTTTATGAGGCTCCTTAGTAGGTATTCAAATAAACAAGAAATATAATTATTAAGTAGCGTTTAATTACGGATTTTTCCTTATTTTAGCCAATTTGGGGGGGGGGGTGCCTTCCGGCCAAGCCGAGTCCGGCCGGCGACGCCAAGGCCAAAAGTGGACTCCTA
Source organism: Corythucha ciliata (assembly GCA_038030265.1). Classification (NCBI taxonomy): domain Eukaryota; kingdom Metazoa; phylum Arthropoda; class Insecta; order Hemiptera; family Tingidae; genus Corythucha; species Corythucha ciliata. Next base: position 52,395,828 of record CM075937.1, read on the forward strand.
CGTCATACTCATTGAGGGTCCAGCCATGAATGAGCGTTATTTCTACACCCTATTTACCTAATAGCGCTTATGCTTAATTTAAACCTCCAATTAGCCCTTTTCACAATTTTTGCAAGTAACGTTTTTATCAATTTTAGCCGCAAATTAGCGGGGGTTTTCACCCATAGCCATGAATTTGCGGTTTGCATCAATTTTTGCCACAAAGCTACGTGCAGAAGCTGCGGATTGGCGAATTTAGCAGTGAATAAGAGCTTTTACTACACACTATCCGTAAATTAGGGATTTTCTTCAATTTTAGCCACGAATTCGCGTTTTCCTCAATTTAAGCCGCAAATTGGCGATTTTTTCCATTTTTAGCAGCGAATAAGCACTTTTTCAGGATTTTATCTTAATTTTAGCCAAGATAATTAGTGATTTTCTCAATATTAGCTGTCGTACACAGGGGGCCAGTGTTGTAATTTTTCCGGGGGGGAGGGGACTTGTCGCCACGAATTAACAGTTTTTCTACACTTCATCCGCGAGTTAGCGACTTTTCTCAATTTCAGCAGCGAATCAGCAAATGTTCTCAATTTTGACCATAAATTAGCGTTTGTCCTAATTTTAGCCACTAATTAGCACGTTTTCTTGATTAGCGGTTTTGCTAAATTTTCGAAGTGAATTACAGGCAGGCATGAATAAGCGCTTAAATTTTGGCCCTGAATTAGCGTTTTTCTCAATTTTAGCCGCAAAGTAGTGATTTTCTGTACTTTTAACTACGAAGTTGCCTTCAGAAACCACGATTTTGCGTTTATTCAATTTTTGCTGCGATTATACAGGGGCGTAGCCTGGACAATGCAAGAATGGGCAGCTGCTCGTACCCATCTTCTACTCGTCTTTGTTCGATCTCGGAAACCGTAAATTTGCCAATGCAAAATGGATTATTGACATTAAAGCTGGACAATGTGTCCTTCAAAAACGTATGTTCTGCAGAAAAAAATTGTGATTTTTCGCAAATTCACACTAATTCACGGCTGGAATGAGGACGAAACGATAATTATCGGCTAGAATGGAATCAAAGCGCTCATTTGCAGCGAACAATGAGATAAATCGCTAATTCAGTGCTAAAATCGAGTAAAAACGCTAACTCGTAGCTGTTATTGAAACATATAGCGTTAATTCGCCACTAAAATTGAGAAAAAGTGCCAATTTTTAGCTGAAATGAGCACTTTTTCTCAATTTTAGCCCTGCATTAGTACTATTGAACTTGAATTGAACTGTTATAAATTCGGGGTTGTAATTGAGAAAACGCTAAATTTTGTGGCAGCTCACAGTAATATTTTGCGCTGTCGTGGCCGGCTTGCCTGAACTCAAAATCAAGCACCACCAAGAACCATCAAGAAGAACAGAAAATTACAATTTCGAGGATGCTCTGACCCGAAATTTGCAATTTCGTGAATTCTGAACGATATTTGATGAAGTCATGATGATTATTGAAGAAAAGTGTCCGTTTCTGACCGATATTGACACTTTTCTTCAATTTCGTGAATGTTCTGACCCAAAATTTGCAATTTCACAGATTTGGAATTCTGATGTCATGTGATTTCGTGTCAGAATCAAGGTTCTGTCATGACTGTCTTGTCCGGTTTCTTAACTTTAGCCGCTAATTAGCAAATTTTCCAAATTTATGCAGTGAATATGGTTTTTTTTTTTCAAATTTATCCCCGAATGGGTGATTTTTCGTAATTTCATTTGCGAATTGGCCATTTTCTACATTTTGGCCCCAAATTGGTTTTTTTATTCAATTTTAGTCGTTTTTCACATTTATAGCCTTGAATTAGCGCTTTTTCCATTTTAGCAGTTGGGCTTGGCCCAAGAACACCAAGTTTGCGTGGTTTTAGTTTAGCCGTAAAATGGCTTCTAACCATATATTCACCGCGAATCAGCGATTTTTTCTCTATTATGGTTCGGAAGTTACATCGAGGGATCATGAATGAGTACTTTTTCGCTGTATTACCTATCAGTCCAAAATTGAAAAAAAAAATGACTAATTCGTGGTGTATAGAAGCCATTTTACGAATTAAGGCCTCTCGAATCAACACCACACCATAACACACCACGTCTAGCGTACGTAAAAAGTTGACGAGTGTTGAGTTGATCGTCTGAAAGACGTATCTTATCTGTGTGCTAGCTGTGGTGTGTTGTAGTGTGGTGTTGATTTCTGTTGATCGTGTGAAAGAGGCCTAAAAGTAATAAAAAAATCGCGGCTAGCATTGACAAAAAAATAGGAACATTTGGTGGGCGACGGCCCAACTCCCCCCCCCCCCCGCGTAGAGGTGGGTCTAACTCTAGGCCTCTGTTGAGGAGGGCACTGTTAGTGCCCGAAATGCAGTCGACCAATAAAGAAGACTGCAAAATGGTTGTAATTAGTTCCTGAATTGGAGAAAGGAGAAGAGAAGAGTACAGAGGGACAACCGTACGAAGAAGGAGGTGGATTCAGACAGAATAGTTATGTAGCATCATTCTGTAGATTTGGGAAGGTTGACAACGTCTCCATGCTTAGGTTGCCTGAGTCTTGACTTACAAGCGAGGACGAAAAACTTGAAGAAACGACCAAAAACAAGAACAAATGACCAAAAAATAATGTTTTAATGAGAGAATACCCAAAATGGCACGCATTCAATCAAACTTCCTGTTCAATACCAATCGTCAAGCCTTACGTACCCAAGTTTTTGTGCTCGAGGGGCTAAACTTGTTCATGGGCCGTAAAGTTGGCCAACCCCATCAATGTTTATTAGAAAAAATAATGTATCGAAATGCTAAACAAACGAAAAATATGGCGAAACAAACGATTTTTCGTCCAGATGTGCTGCTAAACAAACGATTCCGTTCATGGGCCAGGTAACGTGAAGTTTGGCCGCACCCATCTATTTTTTAAATATTTAATCGTGTTTCTAAATGATAAACAAACGAAGATTATGGCTAAATAAACAAATAGGGCCGTTTTCACAGTTTTATTGTGTTTATGTGCACTTTATTCACGGTCTCGGTACTGACCGACGTCATCGTACTGGCGACAGTCGGAGAGTACGTGGGTTGCAGTCTCGTTGGCTTGCACTCCTCAAGGGAAGTCACAAAGCCACCAATTCCTTATCACAATTCGGACTAACCACAAACATCTTTAGCACAAGTTTGGGCGATAAAGACAGGAAATCATAATTGGTTTAAAATTTCTTGCAGTGAACTGACGATTCAGCAGCAACATTACTAAAGACGGAACGATAAGCCCTTGGATTTGAATATTCGACCATAAAACTTGAATTTCCACCCAATAATTACGTCTTTTACACCCCCAATCAGAATATTCTCATTTTGTGTCAAGAAGATTGCAATAAAAATTTTCTTTCTCTTACTCATCCACGTAATGTTCTTGTTTGTTTGACGTCATCATCAGAGCGCCCCCAAACAAATGAAAACGGCGATCCACTCGTTTTGGAAACAACGCGCGGGCGATGGGGCGTTGCCGGCGAGGCTTGGCTCTCCTCACCAGGGAGTCTCGTCAACGCCGGTCTCGCTCTCATACTCATCGCGGCCATTCTGGCGTCGGCCTGCCTCGGAGCTCAGTACGTTTATCGCTATCGAAAATACCAACTGGCGGCCAGTCACGACGACGGAGACTCATTAGCGACAGACAACAACTCGTGTAAGTGTTTCTGTAATTTGTAAGGTGGTGTGGGTGGGCGGTGAAAACTGTCAATTTAAACAAACAAACAAACAGGCGGTAGTCTCGTTGTGGGACGAAGCCGTGCAACGTCGAGCACGACGCTTCTGTCGGAAGTCATCTCATTGCAGAGATTCCGCGGAGGAACCAAACATTCAAGATTGACTGAAGAAGAAGCTGAATTGAACGACTTATCAAGGTAATGACTTAATTAAGAACAAAAAGGTGAATTCTTCAATATTTAATCCACAGGGACGACGAGAAAAAAGGGTTGATAGACAAGGAGAAACCAACAGACTGCGAAAACATGGAAAATGCTGGAAAATCGAAGGATGATGCTGAAAGAAAAACTGATAAAACTGGAGTCGAACTGGAAAAACGGCCAAGCTCATTAGAAGTCCCTCGTACACCGCAGTTACCCCGGCGGCAAATAAGAATGTTTAAAGCGAGAAAGTAATATCTAAATTCACCGAATTGTAGAGTTGAATTGCTTCATAATTTAAACATGTTTATTTCTCGCTTTTCAAAGATTCGTGTCCCCCGTCAGTCCAGTCGCCGAAGGTCCAGAAGACGATCATTCAGCAGAAATTAAAAGCGACGATAAAACGACGCAAGTCGTTAAAAAAAGACGAGCGAGCGCTCGACCCAGCGCATCGTCAAGTCAGTCGTCGACGCTAACGAACGGATCGTCACCGGCGTCGGTCGTTTTAAATTGTAAAGAAACGAAGGAGAAACGTAACAGGGAGCGCATGCTCGCCGGTTCGTCAGAGTTCAGTCTGAACGGTCCTGACCTTGAAATGGATTACTACGACTATAACGTTCAGAACGCGGCTCCTGGCTCGTATCTAGCGATGGACCCCGCCTACTGTCTTTGGATACCGCCGTTTGCTCCTGGAGTGTGGAGTGAAACTCAGTTCAACGGGTTTGTTGATTTTCACGACGTTTAAATCTATTTTTACTAATGACAATGAGGGGGGGGGGATTTCAACAGAAAAGAATCCGAAGACGAGGAAAACGATAGAGACACATCCAAATCAGAGGAGAGCCTATTTGAAAACTGCACCTCGACGGGCGAGTCTAAAATCGTATCGTCAACCTCAAACAGAGCGTTGAGTTCAATACTGTACACAACAGATGACGACTCATCGGCTGCCCTCGTAGAAAAAACTAAACCATGTTCGCCGGTCAAAGTGAGTTAATTTCACGTTAATTCTCAGAAAACCTTATAACAAGCTATACTAGGTACATCAATACTCGTCGAAACATCGAGACAAGGAGAAATCGCCCACCGGAAGCGGATACTACGATCTAATAGAAAAGGATGACGACGAATTAAAATATGCCGACGACGACGCCGATGATGATGATGCTGCTGAGAATGAAGAGAAAGAGAAAGAGCCAGACAACGAGGAACACAAAATAACAGTTGAAGTTCACACTATTGGAGTGTCCTACAATAAATTGAATCAAGTGCAATAACTGAAAAGGTAACACAATGATTAGTCAAAGATTAATTAAGTTATTACTAATTTCAAGTCAAGTTTATTATCAGGCGAAAAGTGTTTTTCTTCGCGATTCACGTGCGTCAAAGTTTATGCTTGAGGAAACCGTCACTCAATATGGCGGAATCCCTTGATCGAACAGACACGCAGTTGCTTTTCAGTGGAGAATATCGAAGCATCCAGCACAGTTCCTTCCTACTCTTCGTCCCATTGGCACTTTTTTGGGTTTCCCTAACTCCCCCCCCTCTTCTAATTCTTCCTCATATTTCTTAAATAATACAAAATGGTTGAAAATTCATCGTGCACAGGGCGGTGCCACTTGCAAAAAAAAAAAGACAAGGAAAAAGTAAAGCAACGAGTGGCTGCACCCTGTAAAGTACGTGGAAAAAAGAGATAAATACGTGTGTGCCTGGAAAAAAAAGGTTAAAATATTTTAGGACCAAGTAATGTTTAAATTATATGAAAACATTGAATATTTAGATGTAAAAGTATCATTGGTAGGCTTCCTGTAACCTTACCTTCTGTATAATTTCCCCAGTTAACACCCAAACTGATGCAATTGAATAAAATAAATAATTGTTTTGTAATTTGTAAATGAGGGTCTTACAAAAGGGAACAAACGCAAGGTAGTTCTGTCATTAATGTACAGAATAGCTCACAAATCATTTCTTCACAGGGCATAGACCCTTTTCAAGCGACCCTTGAGTCAAATCTTAATTGGGAAAATCTTCAATTACAAATTAATTTTAACATAGGTTTACAGTTCAAAAAAGCAATTTGAACCCAGTCAAGTCAGTGTTTTGTTGTTGCCAAAACTGGTAATTATGTGTGAAAATGTACATAATATGAAAACTTATCTAGTCATGAAGCTGTTCATTTTTATTTTAGACTGAAGGACCAAAGTGATAAAGTGGGTCTGTTACCTAAATTTTGTATTTGAATTCCATAATCCTTTTCTTCAGACGTATTGAAGGAATAGTACTCGTGTTGTTACTTTTTTGAATAGACTGAAAACCCGTAGCCCCCCCCCCTCCCCAAACAAAACTCACTAACCATACACATCGATACCTCCTTCCTTTTATATTTGCTTTACACGTTCGTTTAAACTTGACTTTGAAGACTGTATCTCGAAAAAAATATTCTTTAGCAACATATCCGTGAAAAACAGTAGGATTTTTTCTATTTTAGAATTAGGTTCCCTTATAGAACCCAACTTGAATTTCCCCCGGGTACAAAACAATGAGCCTGTTAACCGTATTGATGTAAAAAGTAATCATTTATATAAAATCAATAAATGGATTATTTTTAATTTATTCGCCTAAAATTGGTTACCTAAAACTTAGTTGTTTTTTGTTTTTTTTTTACTAACCTTCAAATAACGACTTCAGATCGATTTACTTTAGGATCAGATGGAAGGGACGGGACAGGGATCAGTTGAAAAAATCGGTGACTTCTTCAAGCTCTCTCATCCTTGCTTGTTGATGAGCCCAACGTTCTTCGGCGAGACGCTCGCTAACTCGCCATTTGTCGTGATAAATGCGTTCGCCACACGCCGGACACTTTTTACCTCCTTGATAACGATGGAAGGGGAGGAGAGGGGGGGGGTTATTTCATGAAACAAATATTTTCGCTTAATCGAGAAAGTTACCGTGAAAAGGCGGAGTCTTCATGTACACCATGAGGCATCTTAAGTGGAATAAATGATTGCAGAAAAGTCGTTCGATGTGGAAGTCATCATTTTCGTCGGTGACAATGTCCTGCGAAGAAGAAAAAAAAAAGTTGAAAAGTCGTTCAGGAGAAAAATGACCCTAAAATTCGAGAAGGTTAACCCTCGGAAGATCAGTGCACGAGACTGCGCGTTTGGGGTTCCTAGACTACTGGAAATCTGAAAAATCCGTTCAATATATTCCCCCTCTGTTATCACCGAACGTTTTTTGCCAAACTGGTACTTCACGTTTCAAACATTGTCACACGACAACTTCGTGCCCTATAATATCAAAACAGACTATTTAAGCCTCAAAAAATGCATGAACTGACAATTTGGGAGCTAAAAAACCCCAAGGTCCAAAAGCTGGCAATTCACGCCCTAAGATAGCCAGCACTCGTCCAAAGAACACACTTCGTCCAAAGAAATTGGGGTTGCCAGATCTCCAGTTTTCGCCCGGAGTCTCCCCGGGCCTGGGACTCGACTCCGGCCGGGCCGAGAATATCTCCGGGCCAAAAAAATGTTGTGCATTAGTTCGAGAAGTATAACAAAAAATGCCTGCCTTAAAAAAAAAATCTTGGAATAATTTTACGTGAGCGTAAAATCTGTCTGGGTATCCATTCAAAATGTTGACAAAATCATCCCGGAAATGTGGTGCTCGCTGCAATTAACCAGGAAATTAGCCCGAACATTCGGATATAAAAGGTCTGTTAGCGGAGAAAAAGTGTAGGGTAGTGTAGTGTAGTGCAGTGAGGGCAGGTTGGGGTAGCTGGTGTTGGCGAGGGCAGCGAGGATTTTTTTGTTACGCGAACGCTTTCAGAGCAACCAGTGTAAATTCATAACAGTCGTGATATTTTCTCACTCCTGTGCATGTTAGATAAGCGTTATCAATTTATAACAAAAAATTGGGGTAACTTCGGGCAGCCCCGAGTAGCTCTGAACTCATCGCGAACGCCCTACACTCGCTACACTGCTACACTAACTACACTCGTCTGCTCGCGAACGCTTTTCGGGCGCCCGAGTGTACCCTCGGGCAACCGCGAACAGACCTAAAGTTATTGATTTTTCGCTTGACCTACGGAGAAAGTGGCTATTTGCACCACGGCAACCTCACAACGTAAGAAACACTTTAATCTCAGCGTGTTATTTGCTTACTTTACGTCACGTAGTGAACGAAAGTACTTAACGTCACTGCTAGGAGTGATGTAAAGTACTTTCCGTCACTGTTAAAAGTGACGTGTTTGGAGTGAGTCGTGGTGAAATGCCTCACACTTGGTCGGACAAGCGAAAAATAGCGTTCGCAACTCGTGAGGAGCGTCTTTAAACGCTCGTTGTTAGTAATTAGCGAAATCGCGCGTAAAGTGACGCTTTCCTCACTCGTTGCGAAATATACTATTACAAGATATTTGACCGAAATATAGTTAATTTTGCCCACCACTGACATTTGTTATTTGGTCATGCAAACACCCAACTGATTGATTGAAATTATTGGGGTTTTCTCAATCTTGTCCATGAAGTCGGCTCCAAAAATCGCGAAATTATTGGCGTTCTCTCTGATAGCTTTCTTCCTCTTTAATTTAGCCGCCAATTAGCGTTTTTCTCTATTTTAGCAGCGAATAAGCGATTTTTCTAAATGTTGGCAATGAATTCGATTTAGCCACGAATTGGATCTTTGTTTTCATTTTAGCCTCGAATCCAGCGCTATTTCTCAATTTTCGCAGCGATTTAGCTATGTCTTCTCATTTAACAACGAACTGGCGTTTTAATGCAAGCAGTGAATTATCGTTGTCTTTGTATTTTAGAGCTACGAATTAACACTTTGTGAGGAGAGGGGTTCGAGGGTGAGTTCAGCAGCAAAGTTGCGACTTTTTCACATTCATCCATGATTTAGCGTTTTTCCTCCGTTTTAGCAGCGCGAATTTAGCGCTTTTTCTCAAAGCTCCAATATTATTGCTTTCCTCAAATTTAGCCGCGGATTAGTAGCTTTTTAGTTGCATTTTTTCAATTTTAGCAGTTAATAAGCGATTTTCTTCATTTTAGCAGTGAATTAGCGCTGTTTCTCAACTTGACCAATGAATTATTAGCGATGTATTCACATTTATCTACGAACTGGCGGTTTCCCTAAATTTTAGCAGCGAATTAGCGCTTTTTCTTTATTTTAGCAGCGAATTAGAGCTCTCCCTCAATTTTAGAAGAGAATTTGGGATTTGTCTTAATTTTAGCAGCGATTAGCGATGTTTTGAAACATAAGACAATTTTCACAGGGCAATGTATATAACACAGGACCCATTTGTTGATCTGCGATCGCCGGGCCATGTCGTCACGTTCCTCGGGGTTACCATCGACTCTCGTCTTTCTTGGGACCTACACATTGACAAGCTCTCCGTCCACCTCTCGAGGGTTGTCGTTTGAGTGGTGTGTTCTCCTCTGACACGCTCCGTGTTATCTACTACGGGATTTTTTACTCCCGCATGTCATACGCCATTGCTGTCTGGGGAAACTCCGCGCACAGTGGTAAAATCTTTAAAATTCAAAAGTCTGCGCTACGCGTCCTCCGTGGGTTACCGCCTCGCCAGTTGTGTCGTAAGTGGTTCAGCCACCTCGGCACCTTCAGCTTGTCAATAAGTTTTGTACGCCTTACGACTACTGCGCAGGTCAGCCCGGCTTGCTTGGGCGGAAGGTTAGCCATTGACGAGACAAGCAAGACAATCCAATGAATTATTATAATTATTATTATTATTACTATTAATTGACTTCATAGCAACGAATTAGAGCCTTTAATCTTTTTTAGTCGTGAATCAACGCTTTTCCTCAATTCAAGTCTCGCGAATTATCGCTTCTTCTCAATTTCAGACACTAAGTTGCCCCCAGAAATCGTAAATGGCGTTTCCTGAATTATCGCTTTGGATTGCCTTGAACGATGCGCGTTTTTTCTCAATTCTAGCAGTGAATTATAGGCCAGTAAAATTAGATCAATAGAGGGGGCCTATCGATAGAGAGGACCTCTTGAAGGAATTTAATTGGTTTCCGGCTTGCCCGTAATTATTTCGATAGGACGACATAGTTTTACTGGCCTATTAGCGATGTTTCTCTTTTTAGCAGCGAATTAGTGATTTTTTCACATATGGCAATGAATTAGCGTTTTTTTTCTAAGTTTCAGCTGTGAATTAACGTTTTACGTGAATTAACGTGAATTAAGAGATGTATTTATATTCGGTGACGAATTAGCGTTTTTCTGCATTTAGCCGCGGATTAAAGCCTTTTCTTCATTTTAGCCCCCGAATTAGCGCTTTTTCTCAAATTTATTCCCTCAGTTGCCTTCCGAAACATGGAAATCGCGTTTTCTCAATTCGCTTATTCTTTACATTAGTCGTGAATTAGCGCTTTTTCTCAATATTCAAACCACGAGAACCATAAAACACTAACCACGAGAACCATAAAACACTAACTACGAGAACCATAAAACACTAACCACGAGGAGCACTAACCAACGAGGCTCCATCACTCCCAGTTACATGAGTATAAAATGAATGAGCGATGTACATTGTTGTTGTTGTGGTGAAGATTGACGCTGATTGGCCCTAAAAACACGTTCGAGAAATTTCATATTGGCCTCACCGATTTGGACCGATAAACACTTTCAGATTAGCCCTTTGGTCCAAATAATCCAGGTTGGCTCTTGTGATCAAATAGTGCAGTTAAGCCCTTTGGGCGTTCGGGTGTCGATAAGTACATAAGTAGCCCCCCCCCCCCATCGCAAGCCAAGCCTTAAACGTATGTACATAATATATTATGTATATATCTCCGGGCGAAGAGCATTGGCTATCTTGGAACCCTAAAAGAAATTGTTAAACTGACGACGCCCTTAATATAAGTCACACTGACTATTCACGCCCTTCAGGCTACGTAACTGTCGATCGGCTGAACTGACATTTTCCCCCCTAAAATGGATAGAAAATGACGATTCGCGTAATGGCCAAACCTACTGGCAATTTGCTAACTAGCTAAAACTGGCTATTCACGCCCTAAAAAAAGGCTATAATGAATCTTCACGCCTCAAAATGGTAGATCTTACGATTCACGCATTGAAAGTGGCTGAACTATATCAGTTCGCGCGCTAAAAACATCGAAACTCAGCCACAGGCATAACGACCCTGAGCGGGAACGCCCCTGGGATGACACCCAAATCCGGACGTAGTATGACAAAGCAATGACGTCGGAGTGACGATGAGGGGGTCAATTAATCGGCGCTTTTCTCTATTTTATCCGCGGACGTGCTCCAAGAAAGACATACCAGCGAGCCTTGATAAATCTGGATTATAGGCGTTTTCATATTTTAGTAGCGAATGAGCTCATTATCTTCATTATGCATCCCATTTTTCCATTTTAACAGCAAATTAGCGTTTTACACAATCAAAGCAGCGACACCTTTTCACTTTCAGCCATGAATTTGCGCTTTACCTCAATGATTTCAGCCGTAAAAAGGACTCCATAAGCCGCTGACTAGCAATTTTCTCACAATGTTGCATCGTGAAACCAAGAATTAGCGGAATTGCTCAATTTTACCCACGATTGGCCGCTATTTCTCAATATCGTCCAGAAATATTAGCGGTATTTCCAAGCATGCACACCTTCTCAATTTTGGTACCTAAAACGACCTACGGAGCAGAAACTTGGGCTTAGCGTATTTTTTCATTAGTTCAGCCGCTAATTGGTCTCCCGAAGCCCATCCATTTTACCTCGAATTAGAGATTTTTCACGTTCAGCCATAAAATAGCGTAATTTTGACCATAAAATTGTTGCATAAACCCGCGAATTAGCGACAATTTTAGCGGGTTCTATGAGAAAACGCGAATAGGGGCATTTCATGAATTTTATCCCCGCGCTTTTTCCCGATGTTAGCCAAGAATATTAGCGGTCAGTGGCGTAGGTAGGAATTAGTCCTGGGGGGGGGGGATCAGATCGAAATCTCGTAAGGGGGAAGGGGAATTTCACATTTTAGTCATCATTCCACCTAGCCAGCACACTCTTTAATCTGGACATCTTGCTGGCCTAATCAAAGCCTCAATTTCTCAGTTAAGGGCGATATTTGGATTCTACCAGCAAATTAGCGCTTTTCTCAACTTTGGCCGGGTGTATCTTTCTTCTCAATTTCAGCCGCGGATTAGCGATTTTGCCCCACTCCTTTCCTCAGCCATGAATTTGCGAATTTTCTCAACTTTAGCAGCAAAGTAGCGTTTTTATTCCGTGAGCGATGTTTCTTAATTATCCACGAGGTTTGGCGTTTTCCTTAATTTTAGCAGCATATTAGCGATTTTTTAAATTTGATTACCAGGGGATTAGCACTTTTCTCAGTTTTAGCTGGAAATTAACGTTTTTCTTAAGGATTTTCCTCAATATTAGCCGCAAAATAGGGGGACTTTTCACAAACTAGGATTTTTTTTGGTTCACCATACGCAATGCATGAGCGATTTTTCTCAGTTTACAAGCGAATCAGTGGTTTCTTCACCTATTGCCATAATGCGCTTTTTTTCCATTTCAGCCTGAAAAGTTGCCTTCAGAAGCCGCGAATTGGCGTATATTCAGTTTTTGGAGCAAATTGGAATTTTTCTCAATTTTAGCCGCGAATTAGCGCTTTTTCTTAATTGTAGTGGCGTCGTAGCGTTTCAATAACCTGTTAGCAAATGTTCTCAATTTCGGTCATAAATTGGCGTTTGGCACAATTTTAGCTATAAATTTGCAACTTTTTCCATTTTTAGCCGCGAAATGTACAACTTTTGTAAGCATAGATTATTGCTTCTTTTCAATTCTAGCCCTAAATTAGCGTATTTTTTTACATTATAGCCATGCATGAATTAGTAATTTTTCTGAGCTTTAGCCACAAAAATGCCTTCAGAAGGTGCGGATTTAAATTATACATTTCACGACACTGCCGCTAATTTTCATATCGTCCAGAAATATTAGCGGTACCTTCTCAATTTGGTACCTAAAACGACCTACGGAGCAGAAACTTGGGCTTAGCGTAATTTTTCATTAGTTCAGCGCTAATTGGGTCTCCCGAAGCCCAGCCATTTACCTCGAATTAGAGATTTTTCACGTTCAGCCATAAAATGGCGTAATTTTGACCATAAAATTGTTGCATAAACCCGCGAATTAGCGACAATTTTAGCGGGTTCTATGAGAAAACGCGAATAGGGGCATTTCATGAATTTTATCCCCGCGCTTTTTCCCGATGTTAGCCAAGAATATTAGCGGTCAGTGGCGTAGGTAGAAATTAGTCCTGGGGGGGGGGGGATCAGATCGAAATCTCGTAAGGGGGAAGGGGGAATTTCACATTTTAGTCATCATTCCACCTAGCCTGCACACTCTTTAATCTGGACATCTTGCTGGCCTAATCATAGCCTCAATTTCTCAGTTAAGGGCGATATTTGGATTCTACCAGCAAATTAGCGCTTTCCTCAACTTTGGCCGGGTGTATCGTTCTTCTCAATTTCAGCCGCGGATTAGCGATTTTGCCCCACTCCTTTCCTCAGCCATGAATTTGCGAATTTTCTCAACTTTAGCAGCAAAGTAGCGTTTTTATTCCGTGAGCGATGTTTCTTAATTATCCACGAGGTTTGGCGTTTTCCTCAATTTTAGTAGCATATTAGCGATTTTTTAAATTTGTTTACCAGGGGATTAGCACTTTTCTCAGTTTTAGCTGGAAATTAACGTTTTTCTTAAGGGTTTTCCTCAATATTAGCCGCAAAATAGGGGGACTTTTCACAAATTAGGATTTTTTTGGTTCACCATACGCAATGCATGAGCGATTTTTCTCAGTTTACAAGCGAATCAGTGGTTTCTTCACCTATTGCCATTAATGCGCTTTTTTTCCATTTCAGCCTGAAAAGTTGCCTTCAGAAGCCGCGAATTGGCGTATATTCAGTTTTTGGAGCAAATTGGAATTTTTCTCAATTTCAGCCGCGAATTAGCGCTTTTTCTTAATTGTAGTGGCGTCGTAGCGTTTCAATAACCTGTTACTTAGCAAATGTTCTCAATTTCAGTCATAAATTGGCGTTTGGCACAATTTTAGCTATAAATTGGCAACTTTTTCCATTTTTAGCCGCGAAATGTACAACTTTTGTAAGCATAGATTATTGCTTCTTTTCAATTCTAGCCCTAAATTAGCGTATTTTTTTACATTATAGCCATGCATGAATTAGTAATTTTTCTGAGCTTTAGCCACAAAAATGCCTTCAGAAGGTGCGGATTTAAATTATACATTTCACGACACTTAATCCGAGAATTAGTGATGTTCCTCAATTTTAGTACCTAGCGAATTTTTACTTTTTAGAAATTTTAGCAGCGTCATAGCGTTTCCAATCCGTGCATTTCCTACAGAGTTTTCTCAATTTTTGCCAAGAATTGGCGGTTGACTCAATTTAATCTGCAAAATAGCAATTTTTTCCATTTTTAGCTGAGAATTAGCACTTTACCCCAATTTGAACTGACAAAAAAAAACGTTTTTCTTAATTTTAGGTGTGCTAATAGGCGATTTTTAAAATTTTAGCCAAGAATAGTGATTAGTCTGGAAGTTGCATCGCGAGACCACGAGTCATCGCTTTTTAGCAGATAGCAGCTGATATAACTGGTTATAGCTACTATAAAACTAGCACTTTCGGGGGCTCAATCGAATATTCAGCTCGCACACTCTTTGCTGATATCACTTGCAACGTTACATTCTCCAGGTCGGAAGACTGAGCCAAATCTCTGTCCAACCGTACGACCCATGCACATACCTACATCCATGGATAACCTAAAAATCGTCATTTTTCTGTATTTAAGCTTTTCGGGGGCCCCGTCTGACAGAGGGTCCGGCGCGAACCCCTCCCTCACCCTTACCACGGTACGCTACTGCGTGGGGTCTGATTCCAAGGAAACAGCTGGACGTACTCGGACCTTTTCGGGCTGCTTTAAGTCCAGAAAATCTGCAAAACCTAACTTCTACGTGAAGCGCTCATTTTTGGAGATTTTATATGGGGCTCCTTTGTTGGTACTATAGTGCCCCTTCGTACGTATAATCTCTATGTGTATCCGCGAATTAACGTTTTTCCTCAACTTTATATCCGCAAATTGCAAATTAGCAAATTCCCAGTTTCAGCTGTGAAAAGGCGTTTTTAGCCAATTTTGCTGCCATTTCGCACCCTATTCCCTTTTTTAAGTGCGAATTTTTCACCATTTCAGTTTTGAATTTGTCATTTTGTCCAATTTTAACTTGAATGCGTATTTTTTGTCAATATTATAGCGTGTTTTCTAAACTTTAACCGCGGGGTTGGCGCAAATACAACACTTTTGCGTTGATTTCCATAATTTATTCGTAGAATGGCCTCCAAGCACCGCGAATCAGCGATTTTTTCTTATTTTTAGTCTGGAAGTTGCATCGCGAGACCACGAGTCATCGCTTTTTAGCAGATAGCAGCTGATATAACTGGTTATAGCTACTATAAAACTAGCACTTTCGGGGGCTCAATCGAATATTCAGCTCGCACACTCTTTGCTGATATCACTTGCAACTTTACATTCTCCAGGTCGGAAGACTGAGCCAAATCTCTGTCCAACCGTACGACCCATGCACATACCTACATCCATGGATAACCTAAAAATCGTCATTTTTCTGTATTTAAGCTTTTCGGGGGCCCCGTCTGACAGAGGGTCCGGCGCGAACCCCTCCCTCACCCTTACCACGGTACGCTACTGCGTGGGGTCTGATTCCAAGGAAACAGCTGGACGTACTCGGACCTTTTCGGGCTGCTTTAAGTCCAGAAAATCTGCAAAACCTAACTTCTACGTGAAGCGCTCATTTTTGGAGATTTTATATGGGGCTCCTTCGTTGGTACTATAGTGCCCCTTCGTACGTATAATCGTAGCTCTGTGGGGGGGGGGGTATATCCCCCCCCCCGTACTTACGCCCCTGTTAGCGGTTTTCCTAAACTTCCCCTTCTCCATTATATCTTTCTAAGGACCAATAGAAACTGGTCATTAGCGCTTTTTTCTCTCCCATTTTAGCACTTGGGACCGCTACTGCCTTAAAACACACTTTAAGGCTCCCGAATCGTGACTTTGAAGCTAACGCAAGTTCGACGCTGACCAAAACGCCAGCGTTTGCAGCTCAAAGCCACGAATGTCCCAGCTTTAGGTTTCCGAAAAATTGTGTTTCTAGGTCCCTTGAAAATTAATATTTTGGGACATTCATAGTGATGCGAGTGATTTAGCGGGAGAGATCCCTATCAAACACAAACTCCTCGTGTGGAGTCCTTTCCTTTGCTAGTCAAACAAGCGATACATACCTTCGGAGATGGAGGTAGACAGGATTTTCCACATCCCTGACACAACTGTTTCGACATAAGTCTCGCGGCGTTGATGATCATAACGGCGACCGCCTCTAGAGACGGTTGTTGAACGAACGGCGGGGCTTTCGGGTCTTTTTTCAACGGAGGTTCGACGCATTGTCGCGCTCTTTCACGAGCCTGTCCCAGAAGGTATCTTTGGATTGCCGGTGGTAGATTACTGTCGACGTCAACTCTAGACATTTATTGGAGGGGGGGGGGAATGAATTATTCAAAATGATCGACAAAATTATGAGCGAAGAGGATTTAATACTTACGTAGCACTCTTCAAAGGGTAATCATCCGGCACTACGAATTGCGCTTTAGTGAAGTAAGCGTCGTCAGTCATATGAATCACTAACTTGGAGGATTTCTGTTTAATTCGAAGTTCACCCTCGTTCAATAAGGTTTTCACACGGTTTATCTCATCAAAGCACACACACAAAGGATTTTCATCCAAAAACTTTCTTAGGAAGATCAGTGCCTTTAATATCTGAGGAAAAAAAAATTAAAATGATCATAAGAACGATAGTCGTGTATTCGGTGTCTTACTTGTGGTTTCCCGAGATATTTTTTGCAATCTTCATCAAGTAATTTGGTCAATTTCAGTAACAGTTTCTCAGAAAGCGTTTTACTTTTGATTTCAACTAGGAGAGGCTCTTTGGGATAGTTTTCAGGGAATTGCATACAGGCCACCAAGGCTTTGTGCTGAGTTTTTCTTTAGGATTACAAGTATAATCAGAATTATGCAAAACATTCCACCTCCTCGTAGCGGCTTACTTAATTTCAACGCGAACCATGCAAGTCACACATGAGATTATACGACTGCCTTCAACGTGCCGTGGACACAGTCGGCTGACTTCTTCAAGCTCATCGTCAATTAGCCCCATGATTTGAATAAATTTCAATTGAAGAAGTAAATCGGGGAGATACTGTATGGAGGAGGGTACCGATTTCAAGATACCCCAACGCCAAGGACCCAATGCCAGTAACGACCGAATATCCCTAGGCCTGTTATGAACATGCTATATTTAAGGAGAGTTCGCTGAAGCGAAATTATTTCTCCGCCTGGAGGAAAAACATCACGAAAAAATAAACACAAGCACAAAGACCGAAAAGAATTGATAAAATATCCTTACATAGAGGTAACCCGACAGTTCAAACAGAAGTTTGACTTCCACTGTTCAACTGTTGTGAGCGCACGCGCGTTGTGCCTGGCAACCGAAATTGAAGCAGTCTTTTTTTCAAACTGTGGTTGAAAGTTCAAACCAAACTTCAAGTCAAAAGTGAAGTGCCAAGTCTGAATTCCTCGAGTTTTTTCCGTCTCGGAGGTGTCAAGGTACGTAAATATTTCAAAATTATGTTTCATTAAGCCCAGAAATCTTAGGATTATCATTGTAACGAGTTCTTGGCAGCTCAGTTGTACAGGGGGACATCAAACAATGATTTTTGGGTGACCAGCCAAAAAAAATTGTAATTTGACATTTTGAAATATTACCCACGGCGACACTCCGCAAGTTACGTATTAGCGCGCTGCCGGGCGTTTTATTTGACGTTTTCCGACTTGGGCGCGAATAAAAAGGTACCATTGTACTGGTATTTTCGGGCTGTTCTGCCCACTGGGTAGTACAGTTACCATTTATACAGAAAAATACCAAAAAGTAAATTATTAGTAGAAGTGCTTGAACTACGAGGGTTAGTGTATAAAGCATGCGTAAATCTGTAGCCGTAGGAGCCTCCTACAGTGCCTTCCCTTCGTTGAGGTTCGTCAAAAAACGGACCGGTTTCGGCTGCTCGCCATCTTCAGCATTTGGTTTCCCAACCCCATTGGTTTCAGTTGGGAAACCAAATGCTGAAGATGGCGAGCAGCCGAAACCGGTCCGTTTTTGACGAACCTCAACGAGGGAAGACAGACAATGTAGGCTCCTACTGCTACAGATTTCATACATGACTTTTTTGTGAGGTGCTGGCAGGCAGGCGCGGATCCAGAAATGTGTCCAAGGGGGGAGGGCGCCCTTCTTAAGCTATTTGACTATGGGAGGGGGCGAGGCTTCTCCAGTATCAAAGTAGCACAATTGGTCGATCTTGGTTGCGTTTGGTGACGAGGGGGGAAGGGAAGGCGGGCGATAAAAAATGACCTAAGAAGCGCATTTTATTTATGAATATAAATTTCAAAACTATAAAATTCGAAAGAAATTAATTATAGAATAGGAGCGTCAGCGTCATGTATAGAGATCTAAACAGATGTCAGAGCGCACAGAGAACTAATGAACAACAGATAGTTGGCATTAGCTATCAAGTGATGGGAAATGTGGCTACCTTTTTATTTGATTTTTTTTAACTATTTAATTTCGAATCCGTTTAGATATTGCCTACGTCACGGGTGTCATCACTGTCCTTGTCACGCTCTTACTGTCAGTGGCGTACTATTGGCGTCATTGGCGAGGGAGGTGGACCGCCCTGAGACGAGGTCAGGCAGGGCCGTGTCTGAGAGCCCCAGATCCCAGAAACAGGGGCGTAGGTACGGGGGGGGGGGATATAGGGGATAGTGTTGGTAGCAGAGTCGTGAACGAATGAAACAGAAACACTATTTTTTTATTAGGACAACAATAAACTTGAATAAAATATGATCCATATGTTGGAGGCTGTGTTCAAAATTACCCAGTCCAACACACCCTCCTTAAAGCGGCCCATACACGTACAATAATATTGCGCAATATTAGGGGTTGTACAATAAAATTGAACGTTTGTGGGTTGTATTGATGGGTTGCACAATATAATCAACAACCTATTTTTTTATCCCTAAACATCTGGAAACGAAACATTGTACAAATTTATTGCGCAATATTTATTGTACGTCTATGGGCCCCTTAATTTTGCATTTAAAAAAGGGTTTAAAATCAAGATGTCACCATCTGACTTTTGAAGTTTGCAAATTTGGTAGTATGAAGCGGCTTAGTGAGCAAATCAGCAAGTTGTTGGTTCGTAGGACAATATTCAACATTGATGATCTTCTTGTCAGATAGTTCTTTTATGAAATGAAATCTAACGTCAATGTGTTTACTTCTTCTGTTGAAATTTCCTTTTTTGATTAGACTTATGGCACTCTGATTATTAACTTTGATGGTGGCTCTGATAGTTTTATTTGTCATTTCTTCATACAGGCTCTTTGAATATACAACTTCTTTAGAGCATTCCGATGCAGCGATATTTTCACTCTCAGTGCTTGATGTTGCAACGATAGGCTGCTTCTTGGAACTCCAACTTATTGGCCCACCAGCCAAATAGATTATGTAACCCGAAGTGCTTTTTCTAGTTTCTGGATCCTCGGCGTAATCTGAGTCGCAATAAGCTGTGATTTCGTCTGTCGGATTTCGCGAATAGCGAATACCTTCACTTACTGTGCCTTTCAGGTATTTCAAGGCCCTTTTTAAGTTTAAAAGGTCATTTTCGGTAGGATTTTCGACTTTTCGACTGCTCATTCCAACAGCGAAAGCCAAATCAGGTCGAGTTTGAAAAGCTACGACGCGACTCCGCTACAATTTTTTTAAAAAAAGCTCTAATTCGTGGTTGAAATTGAGAAAAATTTTAATTTGCGCCAAAAACTGAATTTACGCCAATTTGCGGATTCTGAAGGCAACTTTTCAGGCTGAAATGGAAGAAAAGCGCCAATTTATGGCAATAGGCGAAGAAACCGCTAATTGCGAGTAAACTGAGAGAAATCCGTAATAATTCGTGAAAAGCCCCCTCTTTTGCGGCTATTATTGAGGAAAACCCTTAAGAAAACGTTAATTTCCAGCTAAAACTGAGAAAAGTGCTAATCCCCTGGAAAAAAATTCAAAAATCAGTAATATGCTACTAAAATTGAGGAAAACGCCAAACCTCGTGGATAATTAAGAAACATCGCTCACGGGATAAAAACGATACTTATGTAGCTGCTAAAGTTGAGAAAATGCGCAAATTCATGGCTATGGGAGGGAGTGGGGCAAAACCGCTAATCCGCGGCTGAAATCGAGAAGAAAGATACACCCGGCCAAAGTTGAAAAGAGCGCTAATTTGCAGGTAGAATCCAAATATCGCCCTTAACTGAGAAATTGAGGCTATGATGAGGCCAGTAAGATGTCAAATTCTCGGTTTCTGAAGCCAAGCCCGTGGCTCAAACTGAGGAGAAACACCGAAGTGAAAAAGTCACTAATTAGCGCAGTTATAACATTAAGAAAACTGCTACTTCGTGGATGAAATTGGGGAAAATCGCTTATCAGTGGTCGGGGAAATAACTAATTCACGGCAAAAATGGAGAAAAATCGCTAATTCGTGGCTAAAATGGAGAAGCGCTTAAGTGAGGAAACAACGCTAGTTCTTCCTTCCTAGTTTCGCTCTTTAGAATGGAGAAAAAGTCAATTCGTCGCTTCTGAAGGTAACTTCGTGGCAGAAAATGAACGAAGTCACTAATCCGCGACCAAATTCAGAAAATTAGGGAAACACTAATTCACGGCTAAAATGCAGAAAAATCGCTAATCAGCGGCTGAAATTAGGAATAACGCTAATTCGCAACTAACATCGAGACAAATTGCTAATTAGCAGATCGTGTCATGAGAACATTGAGAAAATGGCAACTCGCGGTTTCCGGACCCAAATTTTTGCTAAAATTGGGGAAAAGCGCGAAATCCCTGCTAAAATGAAGACAAATGGCTATTTTTGGTTGCTAGAATGTAGACAAATCGCTGATTGTCAGACGAAATTTCGCTAGGGGGAAAAGAGGAAAAGAGGGGGAATGGTGGGAAAGACGACAATTAGCGATTTCTGAATGGGTCAATTCAGTGGGGCGCTGATAAAAGATTGGCCCGGGAGCGCCAAATGTCTAAGGCCGGCACTGAGTTTGCGCATCGTGAACAGAACTCTCTACCGAGTAAAATTACTGAATTGAATTGAAACGGTACCGAATCAATACTATTCGATACTGAGTATTTATTCGTTTGAATCAATACCCATTCGATATATATATATACCATTCGATGTATACTTAATATCGAATAGGTATTTGTCGATTCTCTCATTCAAGTAACCCCCCCCCCCACTTCCAACCTACCTCCCTCAACAATGTCAATTTTGCTGCCTCACTTTTTCATAAATTCGTCAAAGACGAAAATTGACGGTTTCCAGTACTCGACTTTTTCCGGTGAAGGGGCTGAGAAACCGTCCGTTCCCAAAATCCTTTGACAGTTACTAAGGGGAAATTGGCAGATTCGAAAAAAAATTGACAGTTTGTAGGACGAAATTGGAAGTTTTAAAGTGCTATTGATAGTTTTGACGACGAAATTGACCGTTTCTGGGACAACATTGACAGTTATTTTATGACAAATGGACAGTTTTGCCATTTTAAAAGCGTGGATCGTCAGTTTGCCATTTCAGGGACACGAATGGACATTTTTCGAGCGTGAATTGCCAGTTTGGCTATTTTCAGAGCACTTTAATAGTCAGTTTAGCCATTTTAAAGTAGCAAATCCTCAGTTTTACGATTAAAGGGGCGCAAGTAGTCAATTTAGTTGTTCTTGGCCATTTTTAGTAGAGCGAAGCACATAATTATATTCCACTAAAACCAACGTATGCTCATTCTTTTAGGCGCAGATCAGTCAGTTTAGCCGCTTTTCAAGGGGCGAATATCGTTCCTGGCACTTTGCAAAGGGTGCGCGAATGAACAGTTTGACAATTTTCAGACAGAAACACTTTGGAGATTGAAATTCTTATGGCGTTAGGTTATTTTTGTGTATGAAATGTGTCAATATTATCAATTTTCAATGGTGTGCGGAATTGTAAATTTGGCCATTTCCCACTCATTATGAACATCCCGAGAGGTGGAAAAAAGAGGTGAGTGGTGGGTGGGTCTTTGGGTAATTTTTCCAGAATTCTGCCCAGGTCTGTGATAATGTTGTGGGGGGGGGGGTGAGATATGTTTTTGTACCTAGAATGCTGCAATTTATTAACACCCCTGGAGCTTTGGTCGTGGTTGGGGGGGGGGGGTACATAAGTCAATTTTTTGTAAGCGCGCTACTCTTTTCGCAACCTTTCAAGTTATGAACTTGTTTTCTGAACGTTTCAGACAATGGAACAGTCGACTGCTAAAACCCTGATTTCGGTTGCTCTTGACTGTTCAAGTGTATCCTCAGTAATTCGGTCGAACACATCCACGACTGATAACGAAGGGATTCATCCAGAAAATGATCAGGAGCAGCCGTCTAGTTCATGTGAGTTTATTCGCCCTTTTAGTACCCTACTCGCCCCCTCACCTGCTAATTATTCTCCGTACAGGTGTTTTAGATGATTCAAACCCGGAAAAGCTTAAGAATCCCAGTGATTTGACTGTTGTGAACAACCTTGAACTTGAAGACGACGCCCATGACTCGAGAAATCCCACGGGCAAATACAATAAGTCCGATGCGTCAATCGAGAGTGTCACTCCCTCGGCGGCTCCAGCAGTGGGAGTCACAATCGTGGAAGAGAGGACATTAGACGAAGGCTCGATCAGTCGAAAGAAACGAAAATCATCCAATCAAAATCTTGGTAGACAATTTTAGCCTAACTACGCCTCCTCCTCCCCCCCCCCCATCTCACTCATAAGCTCATTGGAAGGAGATGGTCGGCCGAAGAAGAAAAAGAAATGTCTAGCTCCACCTGTAGAACCTGCGACAGAATCTTCGCTCAAGGTCAAACTAAATTTCCGCCGAAGACAATTCGCCGCCGTCAAAGCAAACGCCGAGAAAATTTCACCTCAACTTATGAAATGCTGGGAGGCTGTCATTTCAGACCCCAGCAATTTCACCTACTGGACATATTTGCTTCAGTTCATCGACCACGAGGTCCCTAACAGGATATATACGCCCCAGCCCTCTCGTCTAAACATTTTTTTTTTTTTTTTTTTTTTTAAAGGACGACTTTAATTCTGCCAGAGAGGCTTATGATTTATTTTTGAATCATTATCCGTACTGCTACGGCTACTGGAGGAAGTACGCGCAGTATGCCGAGAGACATGTGTCCAAAAAAGAATCAGAAAAGGTGAAAATTAAGTACATTTCCCCTCCATCTTGACACTTTATAATTTATTCCGCGCTTTACCTCGTAATATTTAAGATTTATTTGAAAGGACTCAAAGCCATTCCTTTAAGCATTGACTTGTGGTTCAATTATTTGAATTTTTGCGTCGTAAACTACGCCAACGACTCAAATTTCATCAGAGAGAACTTCGAAAAAGCAATTGAAACATGCGGCTTAGAGTTCAGGTAATTGTTGCGATTATTATACGAAATAACTACAGTGAATTCTTTTGAAATCGTTAGATCCGACCGACTCTGGGAGTTTTATATTAAATGGGAAACGGACCAGAGAAACTTACAACAGGTTTTTGCAGTCTACGACAAATTGTTAAGGACTCCGTTGAGAGACTCAAAAGTTCATTTCGAGAAGTAAGCCCCCCCCCCCACACCTCACCCCGTGTTCTTCAGTGTACTAACGAATTGTCTAGTTTTGAAATGTTCGTTAAAAGTCATACTCCGGAGAAATTTCTGAGTGTTTCCGAGTTCAATTCCTTGAGAACGGAGACCATACAAACAGCTTGTAAAAAAATGTCAACGTCTTACGGTAGCGCCAATGGCAACGATGACGATGATTCGTTCTCTTTGGTCGGTAAATTAATTACAGGTTACGGGTTTATTAATTGTTTATCTTATTAAAGCCAGTCGAAGAGGAAATCTTTTTGTTACGTGAAAGAATAATTGCGAAACGAAAGCAAATTTTCCGTGTAACGTCCGCCGAGGTGTCCGATCGATGGTACTTTGAAGAAAGGGTGGGCTTGAATTTTAATTAAATCCCCCCCTTCCCCTCACCGCGAGGGAAAGTGATGTGTTTCCATTATTCAAATTCAGATAAGAAGACCGTACTTCCACGTTAAACCCCTAGAAAGGAGACAGTTGAATAATTGGGAAGAGTATTTGAACTACGAAATAACTTGCGGTAACGTTCTTCGGACGGTCGTCCTTTTCGAGCGATGTTTGATATCATGCGCTTTGTACGAAGACTTTTGGCTTAAAGTAACGGTCCCGTTCAAATAGTTATGACAAAATAAGAGTAAAAAAAAAAACGTTATACACTTTTTTTTTTCAGTACATCAAATACCTTGAACTTGTGGATGACTCCACAGAAATGCAAAGAAACGTATTCCAACGAGCCTGCACAATTCACCTCCCCAAAAATGTCTACTTCGCTTTGCTATGGTCCTCATTTGAGGAGGCTAACGGTTCGTACCACATTAAACTCAGTTCCTCCATTAATTTAACTCCCCCCCTCCCTCACGCCGTTAACGATCAGGAAACGTCGAAGAAGCGGCAGAAATCCTGAGATACGCCGACGCTCAAACACCTCGGATGTTAGTCACTGCGTTGAGACGCGTCAATCTGGAACGTCGAGCTAAAAATTTCGACGAAGCTAAAACTCTTTATGAGACCTACATTGAACAGTTCAAGTGCAACAAGTACAATTGGATTGTAATGTGCACGAAATACGCGCGATTTTGCCAAAAGGTAAATTTGATGACCGGTTAGTATTTCTTATATAAAGCTCAAAAATGTGGAGAGTCGTTGGTTGCAGATTTTAAAGGATCAAGACAAAGCGCTGAAAATATTGAAGTCAGTCACAGAGAGATACCAGGTATGGCTTACCCCGTACCAAATGTTCCATTAAACTATATGAAAACCAACCGCTCCTTCTTTCTTTTCAGGACGAAGTCTGGGTTCACTGTCAAATTCTAGACTTAATTTCAAAAATCCCCGGGTCGATCGACTCAGACTACGAAGAAGTATTCGATAAAATTCTCAAAAGAGGTTCAATGTGCTCGGACAGGAAAGCCTACATAGCCAAAATGAAATTGGATTATATGGACGAGTTCGGTTCCAGCGTAGTTAGGTCCGTCTCTCCGGGTAAAATTATTCTCAAGTCGATTTAAAGAAAGTTTTTTGTTTATAGCGTCAGCAAAGCTCATAATGAGTATCAGAAAATTCTGGAACAAAGGTCGAGAAATGATTGCCTGCGCTGATAACCAGCTAAGCTCTTTTTTCATAATTTTCATTTCCTTCTAATTAATATATGTACCGCTTTTATGTAACCCACGAGATTATATTTTCGCGGACCCCCCTCCCCCCGCACCCCGGGCCCCAGACATTCCACACATCTCTCATCAACCGCCCAGAGTTAATGCACTGTGAAAGAAACCGCGGGTTGAGGTCCCCTCCATTGTGACCAAAAATCGCGCTACCTTGGTAAGGGGCACTCAAAGAGCTCTCGATATCAACATTTTTGTCGTCATTTTTAGGGTTATATTCAGGGTCGAATCATGGCGGGGGACTTTTTTTTGGGGGGGGGGCAACATTTGAGAAATTTTCTCGGGAGAGACCCAAGACAAATTAAACCAGAAGAAGGAGATGAAATATGAAGATAATGTTAATTTTTTCCATTTCATGTGACACACACACCCTCTCTGATCGAGCTGCGCACTTCGAGACCGTATCAAGTGCGAATTTAGGTAAAATTGAAATGTTTTTCATCAATTTTGTGAAGTGTGAATCGTGAATTAACGCGTTTGATCAATTTTATCGGAGAATTGACCATTTTCACGATCTTAGCTGCAAATTTCTGTTTTTTTTTCTCCGTTAACGATGAATTTTGAAAGAGTAAACCGCTCGAAAATAATTTGTTTAAGCACCAAATGGGGAAAATTTGGGTTAGAAGGACGACAGACCATTTCAGCTATTCCCCTCCAAGTAGGGTGACTGGTAAGAAAAAGT
Organism: Corythucha ciliata; assembly: GCA_038030265.1. NCBI lineage: Eukaryota > Metazoa > Arthropoda > Insecta > Hemiptera > Tingidae > Corythucha > Corythucha ciliata. The sequence continues at coordinate 52,421,930 of CM075937.1, forward strand.
AGGACGCTTGAGACGGAAAGAAAGACACAACAGTAGTGCCGGGTTTTTTAGACCAGTAGCAGACCACTGATGTGCCCAAGCACGACCACTTTAGCGTTTCTGGTAGGAGGCACCCGGGATCCCAGTGGAATTAGGATTTAATGAAGCGAAATTAGGCTTCGAAACAATTAAAATCCTCGAAACTGGGGATGAAGAAGCCAAAATGACAAAATTTGGAGGTTTGAAGATTACAAAACTTGATTTTTGAGTCAGCCTAATCCTCGGCTTTGAGAATTCAAATAACAACATTATTTTTTCGAACAAGCCGAAGTTTTTAGTTAGGGCTAAAGCCACAAATTTTGGTTATGGTATGAAGTAGCACAAATCTGTGAAATTTGGTTATGAAGAAGCAAAATTAGTGACTTTTTTTAAATGAAAAAAGTGTCGAAATGGTGCTTTGAAATGGCCAAAACCATGGTATTTGGTTTTTGAACGAACCAAATCTGTGAGTGGAGCTGGTTTTCGGAAGGGCTAAAGCCATAATTTCAGGATTTTGATGAAGCGTAAATCCCTCTAATTAGGGTTTGAAGGTGCCAAATCCAAAAGAAATTGTGGTTCAAAAGATCCAAACCACGAAATTTGGGCTTTAAAGCGTGAAAATTCGAAATTGAGGTTTGAAACAGCAAAAATCTGTGAAAATATGTTTTGAAGGAGCAAATTATGAGAAATTTGGTTTTGAGAGGGCAATGATCTCCGGCAAAATCGGGGTTTGGAGAAAGCCTTGAAAAAGGTTTGAAAAATCACGAGAATAGTTTTTTCGTCATTAATGTTTCGAATTAACCGAACCAGACGAAATTTTGCTTAGGAAATATGAAAACCCAAAAAAGCATTATTTGAATGAGACGAATCCACGAAATGTAGTTTTTTTTTTGGGGGGGGGGGCATTGGTTGTGAACCATACAGCCATATATTTCGAACTCTAAGTATAAATTACTCTAGGTAGAGTCATTCATACCCTAAAATTGATAGTTTCAACGAATGTATATAAGGCTTCATAGACCGGGACTGTGTTTGATGAAAGGATTGATTGATAATTGAATGGATTGGTGATTAAGTTGCTCAATTTAAGGACTTAAACCGTGGTTGGATTTTAATCTACAGATAGTCCTAATGCAGTCTTTGGTTAAATATTCTCCAGTGAACCATGTTTTAGTACTAATGTTGGGAAACATTCGTGTATAAAATTGTCCTTTGAGTGACGTTGTGTACACCTGCATCCAGAGTTCATGGTGAGGTAATGTTAACGACTTGTAAAAATCAAAGTATGAAAATGTTTGGTCAACAACTTTAGCAGCTGGATTATGATATGAGGTTTTGGCTAGGTGATCTACTTGTTCGTTACCCGTTATACCCTTGTGAGCTGGGATCCACATAAGTGAAACGGTAGTTGTGCGCCAAACTAGCTATTAAGTATATTATGTCCATAGTGACTTTATATGTTTTTGAGTTGATTATTGGGTTCTGAAAGCTCTTGACAACGCCTTTATTATCACACAAGATCAACAAATCATTGTGGCTTAGTTCACTGAAGTACTTAAGGGCTTTTAAAATAGCAAAAAGTTCTGCGGTGTAAACAGATGTTTGAGGTTTTAAAATGAACTGTTTGCCTACCTGAAGGGTTGGATCGTATATGGCACAACCTGCACCCGATTGAGATACTGAACCATCTGTATATATTTTGTAGTGTTCGGGATATAATTGTGAGACTTTAACCTCAGGTGTTTGGACCATGTGACTAGCTGAATGGGTGAACTTCAAATAATTGACTTCAATGTTTAGACCGGAAAGAAAGGATGAGTATATTGGCTCTGGTAGATTAAACATTGGTAATCGATCTAACGATAGCACTTGTTGACAAGTGTTATGAATGCTACGAAAGCTTACTGCTAATAAGGGAGCTTTCTTTTTCATCCAATATTTAGAGGAAAGATCAAGTTGGTTAAGGGTTGACAGCTGTTGGAATAGGTGAGGATAGAGACTTTTAATTTTTAGAATCATTCTGTCAGATAGAATTCCTCTCCTGATGTGTAGTGGACACTCTCCCACCTCACGTAGCATCACATCAATAGGAGTCGATTTCAAGAAACCCACGCAAAGTCTGATACATTTATGTTGTATGATGTCCAGCTTTCGAAGATGATTATGTGCTGCCTGGCCATAAAAAAACTGATCCGTAGTCAAATAATGAGCGAATAGTAGCTCTGTAAAAGGTCAACATAATTTTGGGGTCTGCTCCCCAGCGACAGTGACTGACTATCTGCATTACATTGATGTATTTTTCAGCCTTTGTCACAAGCTGGTTGATGTGTTTCGACCAATTAAGTTTACGATCCAGGGTCATTCCTAAGAATTTGACTTCGTCACGTACAGGGACTGTAAAATCTCCAATGTCGACAGAAGGAGGCAATGGGAAAGCGGATTTTGAAGGGGATATGTCAAGGCCGATTTTTAGTAAAGCGGATCTTAGAGCAAGGATTCCGTCCTTGAGCAAATTCAAGGACTTCTCCGGTGTCGTGTGTTTTGCGTAGAGGCATCTCGAGTGTACAAGGTATAGAGAATGGGACTTAGGATATCTCCCTGTGGTAAGCCTGACCGAGACAATCGGGGTCCAATCATTTTGTCACTTGTTAATACATGGATTCGACGTTCACTAATTAGACCCATGATTAATTTTACAAAACTATGGCTTATCCCCACATCGAGCATTGATAGGGCCAAAGTATGCAGATCAACATTATCAAAAGCGCCTGTAACGTCTAACATCGCGGCGACCAGAGTTTTGTTTTCGGAAAATGATATTTGAATATTCGTGATTAATTCAGCTATACTATCGGTGCAAGAGCGACCCTTCCGAAACCCAAACTGACTTTGGGGGAGTACCCTGTTGTGTTCGAGCCAGTATTCGAGTCTATTTTTTAGGATTCTTTCAAAGGTCTTAAGGACACAAGAGGACAAGGATACGGGTCGATATGACTCACTAGCATTGGGTGGTTTGCCGGGCTTCAGGAGAGGGACCACACAATAGTCTTTCCATTTTTCCGGGATTTCTTTATCCGTTAAGATTGCATTATAAATGTTAACCATGTCATTTTTTGTTTTTTCGGGTAGATGGTTTAGAATAGGATAGTCGATATGGTCCATTCCCGGTGCTGTATTCATCGATTTAGACAACGCTCTGTCTAATTCCTTCAACGAGACTTCTTTCATTAAAACGTTAGACATAATAGGATGTTTATTACTGATCTCTGTTGGAGGTGAAGGAGCAAAATCTGGTGTAAGTTTTTCCAAAAACTCATGACACCAGTCACCTGAGTGACTTGCGGGTGCTTGAGTAAGAGCTGCATTTTTCAGTGTCTTAAGTTGGGACCAGATGTTTTTCATAGGCGTGTTCCTATTTAATTGTTCACAAAATTCTTTCCAAGATTCTCGTTTTGCGTTTTTATAGGCAATTTTAGCACTCGCGCTTTTTTGTTTGTACAGTAAATACGACGATAAGGACGGTGAATTTTTATAATTATGGAAAGCAGTTTTCCTTTCTTCTGAAGCCTTGCCACGGTTATGATTCCACCAAGTAGCATGCTTTTTAAAGGGTAAGGGGTTTTCTGAGCGTTTTGGGATCGACTTTTCGCATGCTCGGTTTATGTTAAACATTAAATCCTTGTAAGAATTGTTATGGTAACTATGCATTTCACTTTGGAAGTTGTCCCAGTTAGCCTTATGCGAGCGCCATTTCCGCAAAGTAGGGAATTTCGCAGTTTTTGTTTTGAAGAGAGCTGAGGTAATACGGATTGGTAGATGGTCCGATCCCATAGGATCTTGTACTATTTCCCATGTAAAGTATGAGGCAATGGCGGCTGAACAGAGAGTTATATCGATGGCGGAGAAATGGGCTGGGTTGGCAGGGTTAATACAAGTTGGGCAGCCGGAGTTTAAAAAGGACAAATTACAGCTTCCAGCCGCATCGAGGAGTGCAGTACCCTTTCGCTGAGTGAAATGGGAACCCAATACCGTACTATGGCAGTTGAAATCACCGAGTACTAAATAAGGGTGCGGGATGGCTTTAAAAAATTGTTCCCATTGGGCTTGAGTTACATTATTCGTGGGACAATTGTAGATAGAAATAATATTTAGGCTTCTCCCATTGGAAAAGGAGGCTGAGATTCCGACCGTCATTAGACCGTTCACAGCGTGGAGGTTATCGATGGTATTGAACGTGAGACGTGAGATTATTTCTGATTATGAGGGCGACTCCTGCTTTACCGTCACTACGATCATTTCTAACTATATGGTAACCTTTGATACGGTAGGAAATATTTGGTTTGAACCAAGTTTCAGATATAGCGGCATAAGCTATGTCATTTTCTATTAAAAAATTCTCTGTTTCACACAATTTGGCAGCTAGAGATCTAGCGTTCCACTGAAGGATTTTTATTTCATATTCCATATTTATGCTAAAATTGTTTTTATTATTTTAAAAAAGTGAAATGGTCAATCCTTGCCTTTAATTCTGATAGTAACTCTTGTCTTGTTATCGAGACGTTATTTTTCGAGCTTAATACAATATCAATTATAGATTCACATAATGAAGTTACGTCAGAGTCATTATTTTTATTTTCCATTTCGGCGGAAGAGTCCTGTTGTGATGTATAAGGATTGTGAGTGATAGGTGTGATTCTGTTTAAAGCGTTGACATTAGCTATTATTGCTTTGTGTGCTTCCATTGTTGCATTTGGAGGAGTTATTGGTCGTGCACGTTTTGGGGGTATACGATTTGAATGTTGAAGAGGGGGAAACACGGAATTATTATTAATTGCTGGTACTATTTGATTGGTTACAACGTTTTTAAAAGATCTCATGTTTATTTTGTCTTTGGCTTCGGTAAAAGATAGGTTTTCATTTGCCATTATACGTCGGGGAAGTTTCGACTCATAACAAACCTTATCACCTTATCATCAACCCCTAGGACAGTTTGACATTATTGATACAAATCCCACGTTTTAAGGCAGTTCAGTGTTTTTCACATATTTTTTAAGTTTCTCTACGTAATAATTAGTGTCGGGAAGACCTGATTCGCAATCGACAGGGGCTACTTGATTTTTTGAATCCGTCCGGCTTCAGATGAACATTATTTTCCTCACCTCTCTCTAGAATTCTAGATAACCAAAATGTCTTTTCACTCCGGCGCAGCTCACGGTAAAAAAAATTCGTGTAGTCAAATTGAATCGTTTATTTATGAGTTGATTATAATAAATTATGCTTTTGAAGTCATAACAGACGTGTTCGACACATTTACACCCTCCAGAGACCACCGTCAAAAGCACACAAATGTCGGGTTTGGTTTCTTCCGGGATTAGTCGAAATTGATGACTTTCGGGTGACAAGCAAACTCGAGACACAGGGTACGGTGTACAGCACTTGTGAAACTGTGAGAATCACCATCACCCATGAAAACTTATTTTCTGGCCGTTGAGCTCACTACACTGTGTGTGTTTTTTTAAAGTTTTTGGTGGGATTCAGTGTTCGGTGTACCAGAAACGACTGCCCTTTCTTCTTTGACATATTCGTATTCAATTCAGCCGCTACAGTTTTTCTGCGATGACTGCAATCTACAACGATCATCGTAGAACAATATCAACATGGTTTTTTTTAAAGCTGGCTTCTCCTTTGTGAGCCTTTACTTCGCCGGGCACCAAGTTCACGAGCCATTTTTCTAATCTCCGAAAAAATAAATAAATAAAAAGGCGAGGGACTATTCACTTTAACCAACACAAAAAATATCTAAACGAAACGGCAGAAGTTGGAGACTAGACTCCTCCTTACTTCTTCTAAACATTGAAAGGGGGTGAGGTGGGTTCTAACCTTCTTATTTGTTATGAGTCGAATTACCTTTGAAAAATCAAACCTCGCTTCCCCATCGTATTGTTCGGATTGATTTTTGTTTACTGAACTCAGGGGGGTGATTCTGTAACTCGCAAAATTTACGTGTCGTAACTGGGAAGGAGGGGGAGAGGATGTACCCCGTTGCCTTGGTTTTTCCACGCATTTGTCAAGAATTTATTATTTTTTCTTCGAGACCACACATTCTAGCGTGAAAATTCCACAGTTTAATTCACTAGGTATCGTAAAAACCATGGCAACGAGGTACCTCCCCTCGCCCTTCTTCCATTTTACGACACGTAAATTTTGCAAGTTACAGAATCACCCCCCTGGGCATTTATTGGTACTGAGTGAAGAATGCTGTCCCTTACAATGTACGCATTTTAAAGGCTGGTTTTCCTTACATTTATCGCTGGTATGTTCCTCGCCACATTTACTACAGCGTGGGGAACTGTTACATTGGTCCCTTTTATGTCCGTATCTGAGGCAATTAAAGCATTGGTTTATTTTTTGAATAAAAGGTTCAACTGGACAGTGTACATAGTGCAACATTACACTGTTAGGCAAGCTCTGCCCTCTGAAAGTTATTAAGACAGTTTGAGTTGCGGTACGTATTTCACTTGATCTTTTTCTGTCACTTTTCTCGAGAAACGTTTAGCCCTAAGAACTTTGATTGGTTCGTAAGTAGATGACTCGATGCTCTTAACAATTTCTTCGTCAGAAAGCTCAGGGAAAACTCCCCTTATTACGCCTTGTTTTTGTACGATGAAAGAGGGGGCATACGCAAGCAGTTTTTTCTCTTTAAGTTTTGGGGAGTCTATTATAGAGCGTTTGCACTTTCCCGGTTGGATAGTTCAACTTTGACTCTGTTTTTACCAATTTTTTTAACTGAAATAACCAACGTTTTTAATTGTGGATGGTCCAAGAAAATTATTTTTCCCAAAGCCATGGGGTGGAGGCGTCCGATGCCGTTACCATCGCCTTCACTCTCAATAAAAACAAAAAAAGGACCTTTGTCACACAATTCGTAATGAAAGAGTTCGTAAACTTTCTTTTTGGCCTTTTCTCCTTGCGACAATTGTCCTATCGTTCCATTATTTCTCGGGTGGGCGGGAGGGGGGATAATCATTGTACGAAAAAAAAAAAATGAAAAATGATGAAATTGGTTGCAATCGTTTTTGTTAAAACCATGAAATTGGAATTCCACTCGTCCAAACCTTCAAAATAATGATTACAAAGGAGAGAAACTCAGCGATAATCGGAGTTTTAGGAAGCTAAACCCGAGTAACTTGGTTTTCAAAGAATTCAACCTCATGAAATTGGATTTTCGAAGTATTAAAATGGGCGAAATTGGCTTCCAGATACACAAAATGTGGGGTTTGGACGAGCCGAACATGCGAAATTGGTGTACTTGGGCCAAGCACCCGAAATTTCCATTTGAAATAGCCAAATCCTTGAAATTGGTTTGCTGAAGTGACCGAGCACACCTACCGGCATCGAGAAAACAGCCATTATCACCCCCTTCGGACTCTTTGAATTCCCAATGATGATTTTCGGTCTGTAAAATGGCGGACAGACTTTTCAGCGATTCGTCATGGACGAAGTTCTTCGAGACCTCCCCTTCGTCTTCACATATACCTCGATGACGTCCTGGTCGCTTCAACGTCTCCAGAGGAACACGAAAAATACCTTTCTCTTGTGTTCCAACGATTCAAAGATTACGGAATCTGCCTTAATCCCGCAAAATGTGTTTTCGGCGTAGAAGAAATCGATTTTCTCGGTTTTCGAATCACTCCGTCAGGCACCGCTTCTCTGCCTCAGCGCGTTCAGGCACTCATAGATGCCAGCCGACCGTCCACTTTCCGGGCCTTGCGTCGTTTTTTAGGTACAATCAATTTCTATCGGCATTTTCTCCGTCGAGTGGCCTGGTCCCAAGTAAAACTTCACAACGCACTCAGAGATTGCTTTTTTCTCCAGAAAACTGACAGACACGGGGGAACTCGTTACTACGTTTCCCTGGCGGTCTCTTTGATTCAACGGATTCATCGAACGCCGAACCTCACTCGTTTCTGCAACGTTTGAGGGATTTCTTTCACGAGGTCAGGCCAGCTAGCGAAAAATCGAATTCCACCCGTAAATTTTTCGTACACCATGACCTAAAGTGACACTCGTCATGTTTTCGTTCGTGTCGGTAAAGAAACCTCTCCAACAGCCTTACGAAGGTCCATATTCTTCGTACGCCGTCGGGCACACGTTTCCGATGTTGAGGTGGACATTGACGTCATTTTTCCCTCGCACCATCCATCCCCTCCTGAAGAACTTTGAAATTTATTTTAAAATCACCAGACGCACCAATCGGGCTGTGACTACCGTTGATATCCTTGTCCGCATGTGCCAATTCACTGGCATACTTTTCCCCCAAATCGGGCATTCATGCAAGTTCCCCTACACGCAATGATGAAATTTTATACCCAGATTTTATGCAATTAGCTCCTGAGTAGCTCGTTTTAGACTCAGATCACTTATACAGTCCCTTGAGGGGACCCTCGAGAGAGTTGAAGACAAGGGCACCCTTGAGGGCATTGATATATAATTTTCTATATCAGTTTCTATATCAATGCTTGAGGGTATGGCAGTCGCACTATGAATAAAATCACCAACTCTCGAATGGAGTGAACCCTCCACTGAGTGGAGGAAAATACTCTACTTGAGGGATGACTATGAATTCGGCCCTACATCTTTCATATTAGTATGGCCAAAATTAAGATATTTTAAAGGTTATTTTGAGCCTCAATTGAGAAAAAGTGCTGATTCACTGCTAAAAATGGAAAAAATCGCTAATTTACAGCTAAAAATTGCGCAAGATACCAATTCGTGACTGAAATTGAAAAAATTCGCTTATTCACAGGTTTGAAACGCTACTGCTACGCTTCTAAATTAAGAAAAATGCTAACTGGCGGCTAAAATTTAAAAAAATGAACCGAGAAATCTCTCGGGTCTTTTGAAGCAAGCACCCCGGTTACTTTTTGAAAAAAAAAAAAAAATACGCCTACTTTTTCAATATCATTTTTGGTGAAAATGGCCAAAATTCAAAAATGGGCCGAACCACGTAGGTCAGTGGCGTGCCCAGGATTTTTTCTTGGGAGGGGTTTTCAAATTACAAAATTATATGTATATAAAATGGTGATTTTTTTTTACAGAAATGGGGGGGGGGAAGGGTCAACCAGTTCGTAAGATGGACACGGTCCTTTATAGTCAACTCTGCGCCTATAGTCAATTCATCTTTTAAGGGCGCGAATAGCCAGTTTGACAATTTTTTCGGTGCAGCATGGCACAAATCGTCATTTTAAGCCATCTAAACAAGGCGCGAATGATCAGTTCCGGTATTTCTAAGGCACGAATTGTCCGCAGTTTCACCGTTTTCAAGCCGCGGAGGATCAGTTTTTTTTTTTGTTTTTTTTTTTTGGTGCCGATAGTCACTTTGAAGACGCGCAGTAGCCTCTGTAGGGCGCAAATGATCTGTTTAGCTAATCTTGGGACTGTGAATTTGTGGTACGAGTATGCCATTTTTAGGACTTAAATAGTCAGTTTTGCTATTTTTAGGGAATGAATCGTCAGTTTAGACATTTTCAGGGCATTTTTGATGCTGGATAATGGTCGATTTTGCGTTTTCAGGACATGAATCATCCGTTTCGGACCTTTTAAAGCACGAATCTCGCGAGCCGCTATAATGTAGAGTTGGTATTTGTACTAATTTTAGGACGTGAATAGCCAGTTTGACCATTTTTACGGCGCAAAATGCGGGAATGGTCATTTCTAATGCTTAAATAGTCAGTGCGATATTTTCAGTGCTCGAATTATCAGTTTTATCAGTCGAAATGGTCAGTTTTGCTGTTTTTAGAGCGAGAAATTTCTATTTTTCTATGCGCTAATGGTCAGTTTGGCCAATTTAAGGACAGGAATCGTCTGTGTTTAGGCATTTTCAAGGCGTGAATCGTCAGTTAAGCTATTTTTAGGGCGCTAGAGTCAGTTTTGCCGATTTCATGGCTTGGATAGTCATTTTGTCCAATTTTAGGGCGCGTAGTCTTGAAGCTTGACATTTATACGTATAGGGCGCGAATGGGACGTCAAACAAAGGCGATAATGGTCAGTTAGGGCATTTTGGCGTGTGACTGGTCTATTTTGCCATTTTAAGGTCGCGAATCGTCAGTTATACTTTGCCCAAACATAGCAGCATAGGCGGGTTCAATCAGTCGAATTTGTTATTTATCAAAGCTTTTTTGACGAATTTATAAATTATCAGCCCGATTTATTTTTTATTTTTTACGAAGTGAGATTACTACACCAATAGGACATTTTTTCGTCAGAAGAGCAGCACTGACATTTGCTTTAAGTGCTACTGGACTGCTCTGCCTCCACGTGGCGTGGCTTGAAACGGCCAGCTGTTTTAGCTGGGGCTGGCGAAAAGAGCTTGTAACCGCGAGTGAGAGGACACTTGACGCGTGTTTTGTGTGGAGGCGCGCCTAAGCGTGGTCTGGCGCCCGATTTTTGTTTTTAATCTTAATTTTATTTAATTGTGCTAAAAGAGAAATAGACTCTATGCCGCTTGCGCGATCGCCGACGACGAGCCAGCGAACGCTGAGAAAGCGGCCGGCGGCGGCAACATTAGAGGTCTCTTCCGACTCAGACCCGGAGGGACCAGTTGCGACAAAACAAGCAATGGATGAAGGTACGCGACCCAAGCGGGTCAAGAAGAAAGTAAGTGTAAGTGAGGTGTGCCCCGGGACTGGGTCGGAGAGGGGCAGCACGAATGACAAGGGGATATCCCCCGATTGCGTAGACTCTAAGGAACCCACCGAGGGCGGCGGTGGTAAAATTACCGATCAAACTTTTGGTGGGGAGGTGTCAGGCTCCCCCCCCCCCCAGATTTAAGTACAGTGGGCCTCCCGGCCCCTTTTGACGCGGCCCGAGAGCTCGCCACCCACGAGTTCCTCGTGGCTTTAAATAAATTAATTAGGAAAGCGAAGAAACAAATGCAAACGACTGAGACCGAAGCCTTGGTCAGATCTCTGTACGGCAAGGTCTGGGACCAGGCACTGGTTGGAGATGACTCGAGGAGGAAACCAGACGGGACCCTTGCAGAGACGATGGCGGCCACCCTGAAGGAGGTGAGTAGCCTACGGAAGGAGGTCGCCGAGTTCGCCAAGAGGGGAAGTGTTGATGCGAAACCGCTCACGTTCGCCCAGGTGGCATCAGCAGCGCCAAATTTGAAGTACCGAAAAAAGGAAATGCCAAAGAAAGAACAGATTAAGACGGCGTCGAAGGGACAGCCAGGAAAGGGGCCTCATACTGGGGGCGCCAATATAGCACTGCCTCGGCCACCATCCGAACCCAAAGCCCCCCGCAAGGCCAATGTGATAATCATTGAGTCAAGTGGTGGACAGGTCGAGGGGGAGGACGTGGCCCTTCGCCTGCAGGCGAGCGGGATAACCCCGACGACCGAGGGTTGGCAGGTCAAGAGGACCTGCCGCGCGCGCAAAGGGGGTCTCGTCATTGAGACCACCGATGCGGCCAGCGCGGAGGCAATCCTCGCGTCGGCTGACCTGAGGGAGAAGGGGTTTACCGCCACTCGACCGACAGCGTTCACTCCGAGGGTGGTCATTAAAGGCGTCCCTAACGAGCTCAAGGCGGATGAGCTAACCGAAGTCGTGTGAAAGCTCGATCAGGGAAGCTCCCAGATCGACTGGAAGAACGACTTTCTTCCCAAGCATACGCTGGGGAGCAGGCCGGGCGCCACGTCGGTCAGCTGGGTGGTCAGTGTGACGCCCAGTGTAAGGGACATCCTGCTGAAGGCTCGGCGAGTGTTTTGTGGCTGGAGCAGCTGTCCGATTTCGGACTATGTTCCTGTCACGCGCTGTTTTAAGTGCCACGTGTACGGCCACATTGGCACCGAATGTCGGGCCAGTGTGGAGGTGTGCGGGCACTGCTCAGAGGAAGTTCATCGACGGGAGTCGTGTCCTAACAGGAACGCGAAAGCAGTCTGCCCGACCTGTAAAAAGGAAGGGAAGGGGCACGACCACGTCGTTGGGTCCAAAGAGTGCCCTGTTTTCCGGCAAGCCATAAAGCATAGGATTAAACGAACCAACTATGGCCCAACGGAATAACGGGGGTTGTGTCGAGATCTTGCAGGTGAATTTGGGTCGGTCAAGAGATGCAATGACCGAGGCAGGTGTGATGGCTCAGGACGATGGCGTCGGGGTCATGCTGGTTCAGGAGCCCCCCACTGCCAGTGGTGGGCGACTGGCCAGCGTACCAATGACCCTTGGCGTTGTCTCCCCCCAGCAAGGAGAGCCTCCTGGAGCGGCGCTATCTTTTTCGACAAAGGAATGAGCGCGATGCGGATGGGCGAATTATGCCGTAGGCATTTCTCCGTCGCTTTGCTGCATGTGGGCGGCGAACAGATATACTTCGTGTCTGGCTACTTCCAGTGGAAAGATAGTATCGAGTCAAAGCTTGGTACCCTAGACCATATTTTAAGGATCCTAGCAGGTCGCCGGGTCATAATTGGGGTAGATGCGAATGCATACTCCCCGTTATGGTACTCGGGTCAGACGAGGAGTTTGGGACTTCGGCGCACCGAAGGGAGGGGCAGAGTCCTCGAGCAATTTATTGCTCAGTACTCCCTCGATGTGCTTAACGAACCAGATAATCTGTCGACATTTGCAAGTTCGTGCGGTGAATCGAACATAGACGTCACGTTGGCGACCCGAAACGTCTCCCACTGGATCACCCAGTGGAGAGTCGTGGAGGGGATCCAGCGACCACAGGGGGATTCGGTTTACCGTTGATCCCTGTGGGAGGGTGGGTGAAGCTTCGGTGGTCGGCCGATACCGGGTTTCTCGAGCATGCTGGCCCAGATATAAGGCATCCCTCCAGGAGTACCTGAGGCAACACTGGCCTGAGGCTCGGGCCGGGGGACCCGAGGCCATGGCGGGTTGTCTCAGCGAAGGACTGATCCTTGCCGCAAGGGGCTCAATACCCCGCGCGCGGACACGTGGAGGGAGACATGCCCCACGCTGGTGGAAACCGCGCCACGACAGAATGAAAAGAGACGCCTTGAGCAAGCGTCGGGCCATGCAACGCGAGAGAGAACCGGGGCGGAAGGCGCACCTAAGGGAAGCATACATGACGGCCTATCGTTCGTATAAAAGAGTGATTAAAAGTGACCGCACCAAGAGCTGGCGAGGCTACGTTGAGAACACGTCCTCGGAAAATCCATGGGGCTTGCCGTATAAACTCGTAATGGGCCTAACACGTGCTAAGCCCGTAATGGAAGCAATTCGAGACAGTGATGGGATGGCGCTATCCATCCCTGAATCTGGGGAGAAACTTTTGAGGGCCCTACTCCCGGCTGATGATCCTGCTGGAGACACCCCGCAGCAAGCCGCTTTGGCTGATTCTGTGAGGGTTCCTCCGGTGACGGAGAATTGCCAGGAGTTTGACCAGGTTGACGTAGAGGGGCATCTCCGGCGCATGAAGAACAAAGCACCCGTTGAAGATGGCATCGAGGTCGCCATGATGAAGAACAGCTGGCCAGTGATTGGTGAATCCGTTGTCGAGCTCTTCAACGAATGTCTTAGGACTGGCACGATGCCAAAATTATGGAAAACCGCGTTGGTGATCCACCTCTTGAAGGCGGAGGACAAGCCAAAAGCAGACCCCAAGTCCTATCGGCCGATTGCTTTGCTTTCGGTCGTCGGCAGGCTTTTCGAGGGATTGCTTGTGGATAGATTGCGAGTAGGGCTGGAAGGGCCCCCTTTAAGGGTCAGTTTGGAAGCCGGGCAGGGTTGTCGACCGAAGTCGCCATACTGTCAATTTGTTCAGAGGTGGAGGGCACGGAGAGTCGCTACGTCCTCGGGGTGTTCTTGGACATCTCCGGGGCGTTTGACAATCTGTGGTGGCCCTCCATCCTCAGTGTTTTAAAAGTGCGTCGCTGCCCGCGCAACCTGTACTGTGTCCAAAGTGACCTCCTCCGCGACCGAGTGGCGCGACTTAAAGTCGGGTCCGTGGTAGTGGAGCGAGCAATCTCGAGGGGGTGTCCCCAAGGCTCTCCGTTAAGTCTCGACCTCTGGGCTCTTGTCTTCGAGGGCAACCTATACGCTCGGCCTCCGAGCTGGGTGCTCATATCGTTGCGTATGTCGACGACGAAGCCATCCTGGTGGCCGGCAATTCCCGCTCGGAGCTGGAATCCATTGCCAGTGCAGTGGTATTGCACACGGAGGAGTGGTGCGCAGCAAACAAACTGCGGCTGTCGGCCACGAAATCCGTCGCCATGATGCTCAAGGGTAAGCTGAGCACCGAAAGATCCTTGAACATACGGATTGAGGGCAGCCGTCTTAAACTGGTCAAGGAGCTCCGCTACCTTGGGGTGCATTTTACTGAGCGGCTAGGAATAAATAGGTACATTGCACTTGTTGGGATTAAAGCACGAGACGCCTTCCTGAAAATCGCTCGTATAGCGCGAACTACCTGGGGGATGCCTCACAAAGCCGTCGCAACAGTGTACACGGGAGTTTTTCTTCCGATGTTCACCTATGCGGCGGGGGCGTGGGGTGGTAACCTGGGGAAAGTGATGGGAAGGAAGGTGGACTCATTTCAGAGAGTTGCCCTCATTGCAGTATCCCGTGCCTACCGAACCGTCTCAACAGATGCGCTCCAGGTGGTGAGCGGTGTTCTGCCAATGCGCTTGGCCATCACACTGGCATGGGCCCAGTATCGCGTGAGGCGGAAGGAGACATTTATCTTCGGAAGCCTCTACTTGTCCGAGGAAATGCTTGAATCTCGGTTTGTTGGAGGCGAGTCTTTACCCTAATTTCTAGAGGGGGTGATCCTTGCGAGATGGCAAAGAGCCTGGGACGACTCGACGAAGGGACGGCACACGAATCGATTTTTTCCTAGCGTGGCCGAAAGGCGCGGAATGAGCCACATTGAGCTCGATCACCATGTGACGCAATTTTTAACTGGTCGTGGCGACTTCAAATCGAAGCTGTTGGAGCTGGGGCTCTCGGACTCAGACCTCTGTGACTGCGGTGGGGTGGACACCGCCTCACGTGTCTTATACGAGTGTCCGGAGTTTATTTTGTTCCGAAGACGTCTCGAAGGCGACCTTCAAAATCTTGGCGTTTGCTGGCCGTGCCCAGAGTCTAGTCTTGTGCGAACCAAGGGTGCCTTTCAGGCTTTCCGAACGTTTGCCAAGGCAGCTCTGACGGAGAGAGCACGACGCAGGAGAGCATACCATCAACCTCTCCAAACGCACGGGTCCACTGTACGGCCCAACTCGGGTGGTTCGAGGCGGATCAGCCCTGAACCAGAGTAGGCAATGAGCTAAAGCTCGGCGCCGGCGTGCGACCGGTCTACGGTGAGAAGGCATTCTTTTTTATCGGCCTGATCACAATACTGGTACTACGGGATGCCAAATTCTTCCAGTAAGCCCAGGCATACTTGAGGAAGGTTTCGTAGTGGCCTAAGGTTTCAAATACCCTGTTGAGCTAGGGGAGGGGGAGCCCCCCCCCCGAAATATCGGAACTGACCGTTATCAGCAGTGCTCTGGATAGAAGCGCCGTCCACCAGTGCGTGGCTAGGGTGATCCGCCCCTAACCGACTGGGTGGTACACCTAGGTGTGCCGCGTCCGATCAACGTAAATGATCTGGTTCAAAGCCCGTGAGGCCAAACTCGGAGTCGACCTATATGTAGGCATTCGGGAATGGTCACACGTTAAAACTCAGACTGCTTGCAGCTGAGCACAGCGTAAGTCCCCAGGGACAGGTAGCCTCGATAACACGCGGGGTCTTCAGGACTACCTCGTAAAATAGGAATTTCAAGTCACTTCTAGCCAGTTACGCACGAATCGTTATTTTGACCATTCTTGGCGCGCAAATGGTCTATTTTGCAGCTTTCAGGACAGGCCACCTAGAGTCATTTTGGCCATTTTAGAGCGAGACTCGTCAATTTGGCTATTTTTAGGGCGCGTGAAGTCATTTTGGCGGTTTCATAGAGTGGTAAATGCCAATTTTTAGGGCACAAATAGACATTTTCAATGCAAGAATCGTCAGTTATGCCATTTGGGCGCGCGATTATAGTCATTTTAGCAGTTTCTAAATAGTAAATTACTGTCCTGTCAAGCCATTTTTAGTCAGTCGAGCGAAGCACGCAATCTTCCAAGCCCAAGCCCCTCGCTTGAGCAAATCCTGGATCCTCATCTGCGTACGAGTATGCCATTTTTAGGGCGCGAAGAGTCAGTTTTGCCATTTATGGGGCGGGAATAGTACGTCAAGTCAAGGTGCGAAAACCGTCAGTTTGGCAAAATTTGGCGCGCGGGTGGTTGATTTTGCCATTTTTGGAGCAGGAATCATCTGTTCAGGCATTGTCAGAGCACAAATTGCCAGTTGATCCAGTTTTTTAGGACTCTTAAAAAAAGTCAGCTTGGACAATTTTAGAGCGGAAATCACCAGCTTGGCTATTTATAGCGCACATACGTATAATCAGTTTAGCTTTTTTCAAGGCGGAATCAGTTTTAGCCATTTTCAGGCCGCGTGAAGTCAGTTTGGGTATTTTCATGGCTCAAATAGTTAGTTTTGCCATTTTGGAGCGCGAGTACAGTCAGTCTAGGATTCTGTATGGTGGGGATAGCTAATATTTAGCTAATTTTAGGCAGCAAATGGCTGCCAAGTCATCTTTAGTAGAATTTCTCAAGCCCCTCTCTCTTGAACAAATCCTGAATCCATGCCTGGACAGTGGAATAAATACCATTATGCCGTGGATAGTTACTTAGCGGGACTAAATTGCTAAAAAACGAACTTTTAGGGTCATACAAATCACGTTTTTGTTGTTTTTTTTTTTTACTTTTTTACTTATTCATTTCATTTTATTTATTTATTATTTCTATTTCTTAACTAGGGTGGGATGAAGTACTCTGGGAGGGGTCCTGACCCCCAAAACCCTCCCCTTGGGCACGCCACTGACGTAGGTATTTCGGATTTTTTTTTTCGCAACGGGGGACTCCGAAAATTTAAAGGGAATTTTGTATCAGACGAGACGTTGAAGGGGGCGATTTCTGTCTGATACCAATTCAGAGCAATATTCGGCGCTTTTGCTATAGTTGGCAGTGGGGGGGGGGGGCGTATCGTGTATATCGGAAAATTCACGCTACTATAGGAAAACACCGCGAAACGCCGCGTTTGATTGAGGCTTCGTGTTTTTTTTTTTTTTTTTGTTTTTTTTTAACGTCTTTTTATCAAAATCGTCCGTTTTCAGGCGTATCAACGCGGTTCTTTGCGTTTAAACGCATTTCAACCCATTCAGCAGTCGAGAATGTTCAGTTTAAAAAAGTAAATTACCCGATTTTTGAATCGTTAAGTTCACTGATTTTAGGAATAACAAAGAGCTCGGGAATGGAAGCCTAAAATTGTCATTTATACGTGCGGATAAATTTGCTTGCAAGTTGCATTGCCTGGCTTAATGTAGACGCGCGTGTTCTCAGGCCCGTATTTTAGCGAGCGTATAGTTTTTTTTTTTTTCGGTCCACAAAAAATTGAGCCACTAGATGCCAGGGAGGAAAAAAATCGGCGAGAAGATAAATTTGGCTGACTTCCCGTAACGCATTCTGTAAGGTTTTTCTATTGTCTATCGACGAAAAAGAAATTATGAAGGAGATTTGGTGGGGTGGGGAGATTTTTTTTTTTTTTTTTTTCCACATCACGTGAATTTTCTCGTTGAATTGTAATTATTTTAAGGTGGGTGGGTTTTGTTTTGGGGATGTTGTTCCAGTGTAAAGTCACAGCGTTCTGGTTGACGTTTTTATAGGGAAAAAGGTTGAATAATGCTCAAACTACAACTTTTTTGGCGTCCCTTTTGCGGGACACTAATAATTAATTACCTAAAATATAAAATTTAATATCAAAATTTGAAGAATCGAGAAAATTGATTGTCGTAACAGTTAACAGGTATAGACTATAGACGGGTCCGATTGTACCCCGCCTCTTGCATTGCTTCGACTCGGTCAAGCCTGTAAAAGAGAAGGGATTTTGTCTATTTCCGTCTTCCCGGGTCTGGACGCGGGACGGTGGTGAAAAAGAAAAAAAAAAACACATCCCCATCGCGCGAAGCAACGTCTATTAGCTATTCGGAAGACATAAAGGAAATAAAAAGGTTTGTACGATGTACGCGACTATTCTTCTTGTATGTCCCCCATTTTTTTTTCAATCCCTTCCATTCGAATAATTTTCAACAAGCAACGGAAAAAATACTGAGTGACCGGCTGGGGGGGGGGGGGTTGTAAGTTGTTTCGTTGTAGCGTTATTTCATTATATCAGATCGTTACAGCGTGCATAAACAACCGTCGCAGCTCCGTCAACGATCACATGTCTACATAAAGTGTTGTTATTTTGAAAATACTGGCAATATTCCCCCTCCCCCTCCTCCTTACACCCCAAAGTAGTGATCGCGAGTCCACTGTGATTTTAGTAGTGCTATTTAGCTCTCAGTGTATACGTCAAGTAGTTTTTATTGTCGGGTGCATCGCTTCGGGTGCAAAGCTTCGATTTCACGTAATGTACCCAAATTAGTATTGCTTTAATAGAAACATTTCTTCCGCTAGTAAAGTACTGTCTGGAGGATTTTCCTTTTTTTTTTTCGGGTACAATGTAACCAAAAAGAGAGACAGAATGAAAGTTTTGAATGGGTGGGGAGGAGTTGTCAACAAGATTGCTTAAATATTGGACGTCCTCCAATCTTAACAGGACACGGTTCAATGCAGCAAAACGAAGAACTTGAAATCTAGCCACGAAGAAAGTGACATTTTGCATCTCAAGGACAAGTTTTCACGTCATTTTTTTTTTTTTTTTTCCCCGAACTCTGCACGGTATGATCGTCCTTTGTTACCTTTCGTTCGGACTTGCATTCAAGAAACAAATTATACGAAGGAAGTCTGTTGCATTTTCGCACCATTCTTTGCTCTGCCTGCCTCCTCAGAACAGTTTTTTAATTGTTGAGTCAGGGCCAAATTTTCGTTTTGTTTTTATATATTTTTTAATATTTTTTCATCCTGTTGTTTTCTATATTTGTGTTTTTTTTCTTCTTCTTCATAGCGAGCTCGAATTTCTTTTTCCTCTCTCTTCGCGTTTTTTTCCCCCTTCATATCATCGACGCGTAGTAGTTTTGACTCCCTGTCATTCGAAGTTTAAATAAATAACAACTCTGCGGAGCGTTTGCATTAACTGTGTTTTTCCAGGGGCTTATGCACCCCCCCCCCCATCCGTCTTACGTTTACTCGTTTATCTATTTTTCATCGGACCTATAATCCTCTTTTTGAGGCAGACTTCTGGCATTTGTTCAAAACTATTAAACTGAGTGCAATTTCATCGTTATTAGGAGGCCAGAATG
Source organism: Corythucha ciliata (assembly GCA_038030265.1). Taxonomy (NCBI): domain Eukaryota; kingdom Metazoa; phylum Arthropoda; class Insecta; order Hemiptera; family Tingidae; genus Corythucha; species Corythucha ciliata. The sequence goes on from CM075937.1 coordinate 52,441,287, forward strand.
CACTTTTACATAAATGGGTGGGGGGGTGGGGATTGTGAATATCGATAAAGCGTTGCTTGAAAAATTAATGTTCACTTTAGCATATTTTCCATCAGGCGCTTTTTATAAGTCATCAGTTCGATAATAACGTTTCATTATTTTCAATATAATAGTGAGATTTTGAATGAAGTAAAAACAATTGAACGTCTTTGTTAACGTCCGACCTGACAACGGGTTCCGAGGGTGCGAAACAGCACAGGTTTAAGGTATATTAGTGCATGCGGTCATCAATGAGGTCATTTTTCGAGTAACTATAATCTCGGACGTGCCTTCTGTTGGTCACAATTGACAGATTTACTGGCGAGTATTAAAAGTGGCGCCTGTTTGGAGTAAAGGAGGCCCCCCACTTTGAATCGGTGGGGGGGAGGGGTAAGCTTATGAAAGCGTGAACACAAGATTATAAAAACAAAAACAAAAAAGTTACTATACTCCCTGCCGCTTTTGTTATTGTTATATTCGCACCACTTCCTTATTATTGGCCAGTGCGAGGAAGAAGATAAATAGTTCGACTTTTCTCTGTTAATGGAAGAGGTCGACCGATAATTAGTCACAGTAGTTTGGCCTTCCTGCCAAAACTCGGCGTAATAAATGGTATTCGCCGAGAGAGACAAAAAATGTAAGAATCTCCAAAAGAGACGTATATTACAGCAGAGCTAAACCGTACTTCAATTTATGAGGGGAAAACTTTAAAATAGGCATCAATTAGATAGCAACCACTTGAATAAATAAACAGACCAAGTCCTCCTCCCCCTCCCTGCTTGATGAAAAAGTTTAAAGAAGGATTTGAATAAACTTTCTGCCCTGTTCCCCCACCCACAATAAAGTTTTCTTTACTAAAAGCGTTTTTTTTTTCTTCTTCTTTTCTGGATACCCTCACAGGACACAGCAGTGAGGTACTCGCCTACTAAGAAGGGGAATGCCGGGGAAAAGCGGACTTTCCGTGGTTTTACATCGAGACGGACTGAGTCAACCCTGGGGCTTAAGAATCGTTGGTGGATGCGATCTGGGCAAGCCGCTTGTTATTACAAGAGTGAGTTATTCCCCCATTTGCCTTTGAAATTGTCCAGCTACTGGGGGGGTTTTTTCGTATAGAACAGGCTCAAACAACGGTAAATCGTGAACACATTTTGGATTCGTCAGACGCTTCCGGTGCTTATTTATTCGATTGTTTTTGGACGCCCGCACTTAATGGCAAAGCCGGCGCTCGGATTTTACAGCCTTTTAGAGTATTTTCTCGTTTTCGAAATTATCGTTGTCATTTTACATTATGCATAATGCATCGTTAGCGCGAGTAAAGCGAAACAGTTTTATAAATAATACGCGTTGGCCTAGTTGAGAGTATTATTAGCAGAGCTAAGATTATGACAACGCTACAAGGGTATCAGTTTTCAATGAGTGCAACATTAATAAAAACATTTTTTTCAAGTTTTTTTTAAAGTACCTCTGGTCGATCTCTTCATTGAGAAGAATGAATGAAAGAAACCAGTTTTTTTTTTGTTTTTTTTTTTTTCAGGCAGTCGCTGGCACGCCAGCAGAAGGCTATGTAAAACCCGGAGATGAGATACTTCAGATAGCCGAGTATGATGCTCGAGACATTCGACATCAAGATGCTCAAATGTTGTTCAGAAATGCTGGAAATTCAATCAAACTTGTCATTCATAGGTAAGAAGTCCCACCACCACCAACCGCTTGTGAAACTCCAAAATCATTGGGAATTCTCCTTCTCAAAAGGCCTCAACCCGAAACAAATCGTTCGATAAGCCGCGAGACAAGCGTCGACCCCTTGGGCCTGCCTCGACCGTTGAGCACTCTCCCAGAGTACAGCTACGACCCCATCGGTCCTTTGAGTTTCAATTCGGCCCTGTTGAATACGGGGCCGCACTCGAGGTGTTCATCAGTTGTCTCGCCTTATAAACAAGAGGTCGAAGAGGAAATTCACGCCGTTACGGAACAGGTATAATTGTTACTTTTTTTTTTTTTTGGTACACGTAGCCTTGTCGTCGTGCTGTCGCATGTCCATATTTTTACTGTAACATTCAGTTATGGGCCAATAGTTTCAATTTTCGCGGATTTATATCGTTCTGTAGGGCCACGAGCAGTGCCGGCTTTGAGGGGGTGGGGCGAGCCGGGCCGCACCATGCGAGTTCAGAGCGTGCAATGAACTCGTGGGGGGATTTTAAATACGCCCCCGGGCTCCCTATCTGACGGGGCCCGCCGAAAAGCTTAAGGGGTGTTTGAAAATTGGCCCGCATTTTTTTCAGTCAGTTTTGGGCATTTTTCGGTCATTCTTTTTTCTATGTTTTTATGAAGAATAGTACTATGAAGAGAGAACTTCTTTTTTTGGAAAAATTTAAATTTTTCAATTTTGAGTTTATCAAAAAACAAAGATTTCTCGTCACTGCTAAACATCTTCTTGAATTGATATACGCTTACCCGAAATCAATCGTATGCTCCAACTCGCCGAAATTTAGGGGCGAATCGACACCTAAATTTAAACAAAAAACCGGGTTATTTCTGACTTCATAGTTCTAGTGGAATTCGCTAGAGAGGCCACCAGGGATGGGCAAAATACAGTGGCTTTATGGGGACCGTGCAAAGATAAGAAAAAGAGCGCTCTAGGGGAAGAGCTGTAAGTTTAGGTACAATAACGAACGCCGGTAGTCATCAAGATTTCAATAGAGTTTGGTACGGAAACCGAAGAAAATCTCAGATTTAGACAATTTCCGATTATAAAATTCCTCCTGAAGCTATCAACGAGCTTTCGTAATGGAGTGTCTGTAATGTTAAAATTAATTACAGAGTTATATTAGGGGAAAAGTTCGGAGAAAAAGGTTGCTATACCTGAGACCAGTTTTCTTTTCAAGAAGTATCAAGTAAGTTCATTGCAGTAATCGCGTAGTGATCTTATTATTAATAATGGAGCACTTGCCAGGGAAGGTTAAACGCATTTAATGAATAACTTACTGATCGAGTCTCGCGAAAAATAATAATATATCGGACAAAAAAAAAATAGGCTTTTTCCGCGAAATTCGTCGTCAGTACCTCACAAGGAAGTATTCGGGCTATTAGTGTGACGTCATGAAGAAGGAGGTTTATAACCAGTGACTCCAAACAAACTTTTACTCACACGCGTTCGTGTGGTGTTCATCAAATTAAAAGATTTCGAGCGATGCCTAACACACATTTTTGAAATATCAAACAAGTCCAAAAAGGTTTAGAAGCCAACAAATGAGTCTAACGTTATCTTATTGAGGCTTACCGTCCTGTTCCTGAACACTGCTAGGTACACCAGGCTTCGCTCGACTAACAGCTTTCTTTTTCTGCGGTGATTGGAAAGTAA
>CM075937.1:52445165-52482970 GCA_038030265.1 Corythucha ciliata
AGTACTTCATTCCACCATAGTTAAGAAATAGAAATAATAAATAAATAAAATGAAATGAATAAGTAAAAAAGTAAAAAAAAAAAAAAAAACAACAAAAACGTGATTTGTATGACCCTAAAAGTTCGTTTTTTTAGCAATTTAGTCCCGCTAAGTAACTTTCCACGGCATAATGGTATTTATTCCACTGTCCAGGCATGGATTCAGGATTTGTTCAAGAGAGAAGGGCTTGAGAAATTCTACTAAAGATGACTTGGCAGCCATTTGCTGCCTAAAATTAGCTAAATTAGCTATCCCCACCATACAGAATCCTAGACTGACCATACTCGCGCTCCAAAATGGCAAAACTAACTATTTGAGCCATGAAAATATCCAAACTGACTTCACGCGGCCTGAAAATGGCTAAAACTGATTCCGCCTTGAAAAAAGCTAAACTGGTTATACGTATGTGCGCTATAAATAGCCAAGCTGGTGATTCCCGCTCTAAAATTGTCCAAGCTGACTTTTTTTAAGAGTCCTAAAACTGGATCAACTGGCAATTTGTGCTCTGACAATGCCTGAACAGATGATTCCTGCTCCAAAAATGGCAAAATCAACCACCCGCGCGCCAAATTTGGCCATACTGACGGTTTTCGCACCTTGACTTGACGTACTATATTCCCGCTCCATAAATGGCAAAACTGACTCTTCGCGCCCTAAAAATGGCATACTCGTACTCAGATGCGGATCCAGGATTTGCTCAAGCGAGGGGCTTGGGCTTGGAAGATTGTGTGCTTCGCTCGACTGACTAAAAATGGCTTGACAGGACAGTAATTTACTACTTAGAAACTGCTAAAATGACTATGATCGCGCGCCCAAATGGCATAACTGACGATTCTTGCATTGAAAATGTCTATTTGTGCCCTAAAAATTGGCATTTACCACTTTATAAAACCGCCAAAATGACTTCACGCGCCCTAAAAATAGCCAAATTGGCGAGTCTCGCTCTAAAATGTCCTGAAAGCTGCAAAATAGACCATTTGCGCGCCAAGAATGGTCAAAATAACGATTCGTGCGTAACTGGCTAGAAGGGACTGATTGAACCCGCCTATGCTGCTATGTTTGGGCAAAGTATAACTGACGATTCGCGACCTGAAAATGGCAAAATCGACCAGTCGCGCGCCAAAATGCCCTAACTGACCATTATCGCCTTTGTTTGACGTCCCATTCGCGCCCTATACGTATAAATGTCAAGCTTCAAGACTACGCGCCCTAAAATTGGCCAAACTGACTATCCAAGCCATGAAATCGGCAAAACTGTCTCTATAGCGCCCTAAAAATAGCTTAACTGACGATTCGCGCCTTTAAAATGCCTAAACACAGACGATTCCTGTCCTTAAATTGGCCAAACTGACCATTAGCGCTTAGAAAAATAGAAATTTTTCGCTCTAAAAACAGCAAAACTGACCATTTCGACTGATAAAACTGATAATTCGAGCACTGAAAATATCGCACTGACTATTCAAGCATTAGAAATGATCATTCTGACATTTTGCGCCGTAAAAATGGTCAAACTGGCTATTCACGTCCTAAAATTAGTACAAATACCAACTCTACATTCATTCGTGCTTTGAAAGGTCCGAAATGGATGATTCATGTCCTGAAAAAGCAAAATCGACCATTATCCAGCATCAAAAATGGCCAAACTGAACCTCGTGCCCTGAAAATGTCCAAGCTGACGATTCGTTCCCTAAAAATAGCAAAACTGACTATTTAAGTCCTAAAAATGGCATACGCGAACCAGAAATTCACAGTCCAAAGATTTGCTAAACAGATCATTTGCGCCCTACAGAGGCTTCTGCGCGTCTTCAAAGTGACTATCGGCACCAAAAAACAAAAAACAAAAAAAAACAAAAAAACTGATCCTCCGCGGCTTCAAAACGGTGAAACTGCGGACAATTCGTGCCTTAGAAATACCGGAACTGATCATTCGCGCCTTGTATAGATGGCTTAAATGACGATTTGTGCCATGCTGCACCGAAAAAATTGCCAAACTGGCTATTCGCGCCCTTAAAAGATGAATTGACAATTGGCGCAGAGTTGACTATAAAGGACCGTGTCCATCTTACGAACTGGTTGACCCTCCCCCCCATTTCTGACAAAAAAATCACCATTTTATATACATATAATTTTGTAATTTGAAAACCCCTCCCAAGAAAAAATCCTGGGCACGCCACTGGTGGGGCAAAACCGCTAATCTGCTGCTGAAATTGAGAAGAACGATACACTCGGCCAAAATTGAGAAAAGCGCTAATTTGCGAGTAGAGTCCAAAAATCGCCCTTAAATGAGAGATCGAGGCTATGATGAGGCCAGCAAGATGTCCAGATTCAAGAGTGTGCTGGCTGGGTGGAATGATGACTAAAATGTGAAATTACCCGACTCCTTTCAACCTTACGAGATTTCAATCTGATCCTCCCCCCCCCCCACTAAGACAAATTCCTACTTACGCCACTGGTTTGGGGTTTTGATCTTTGAAACTTTTGTACCGTTTTTCTCAAATTTCAAATTGGCAACCCTAAGCTCGAGGATATCGCTCGTGTCATAATTGCTTTGAAACTCTTTTTTTTTCAGAGAATTTCATGCAAAAACTCCTCCAAAAGCTCCGTGTAAGGCGCGAAATAGTACCCGCTGAGTTTTCGAAGTAATATTGGCTCTGAAGATGGAAATGTAATTGGTAATTGTTAATTACAAATTACTTCGAAAAAGTGCTTTTAATTACAAATTATCAATTACAATGGCGTGTTGTTATCAATTACAAATTACCAATTACTAATTGTAATTGAATTACGTAATTCAATTACATGTAATTCAATTACTGCCCAGCCCTGCGAATAAGTGCCCTGAAAAAGAGACTCTTGACAATAATTATTATGACAATAATTATTATAAACTGTGAATTTATTGCGCCAAAACTTCATTTCCAGGACGAATAACTGGAAATTTAGCCCGAATTTAGGAAGAGGCTTTGCCCTCCACCTTGTATTTACCCCGAAACTGACCATGCACTTCCACCTGGACACTGACAAATGATGTGGGCACTACCGGCAACACCGGCCGTGCGGTTCAAGTCACTCCGTTTTGGTCACCAAATCATCAAATCAGAGCTGGCGACTCTTTTTGTCCAACCCGACAATTTATGGCCGAGGTGGGAATTTGCCAGCTAAAGTGTTCGAAATTTGGGTTTAAAAGAGCCAACTCCTTGGAATTTTTTTCTAGTGCACCAACTTGCCAAGTATACCAAACCAACGAAATTCGGGGTTTCAATGAGCCCAAACCCATGAAGTTGGCTTTTAGAAGTGGGTAAAATCCGGGAAATTGATCTTGAAAGAACAATATCCGGTGAGAACTAAATATGCGAGACTTCGTTTTTGAAAGAATTAAGGGCGAAAGTGGGCGGACCGCCCCCGGGCCACCGATCGGAGGGGGCTCATTCATGGCTATGATCAGTGGCGAATGTAGGAATTCATCTTGGGAGGGGTTCCACCACAAATCTGATAAACTCTTTCTTCTTTTGAAACAATGTTCTAGCCATTAGCATAGGGAGAATTAGTAAGTTCCGGGCCATATTTTTAAAGTGAACATGATGCCCGCGGGGTATAGGCCTCCCACGATTGCGCCATGGCGAACAACTGCAAAATGGTGACATTTTTTGAGGCAAATATCAGCGAAGTTGAGAGCTTCCTGTCAGAAACTCACGATACTGTACCGTTTCACGATTTCGCGAATATAAAAGTTTCGGGGATTTTTTAGTTTAGTGAACGCGGAACCTTAGATAATGGTGTCAACGCCACGACAGCGCCCTGACAAATAGCCGCAAAGTCACAGCATTTTTAGGAGAAATTGGAAGTTTCCTAGGTTTTTTAGCAACTGGCTTTCCTGGCTTAAATTAGACAATTCCCAAGGCTTAATTCAACAGAATCGCAAAAGTTTGAAGCCATTTGGTTTGACCGGCCCCGACAGCGTCCATGGCCTCACGAATAGCCGATAGCACGAATAGCAAGATTACAAGCGCCAAGCATTGTGTTTGAAATTTCTGGTCCTTAATCCCCGCAGAGCATGATGAATACCCAAAAGATTGGAAATTCCACGGCCAAGGCAACTTTTCTGTCTTAATTCCTTCGAAAATAAAAGTTTAGGGCCTTAATTATATTAATTTTAGCAAAATTGCAAGTTTTGGGGCATTTTACCTGGCAGCGAAACTCTGGCTAACCGGCCTTGGAGCAAAGCCTGACAAATTCCCACAAAATAGTAAGTTTCGTGACTGGATATCCACGCGATGACCGATGGACATTTATGGGTTTTAATTTCAATGAATTTACCAGTTTAGAGTCTTTATAATACAAGCAAATTAATGCGCTTCCTCTATTCTAGCTGCGAATCAGCATTTTAGAAGCGAATGAGCGATTTGTCTCAATTTTAGCCTGGAATTAGCGCGCGGTCTTTCTCAGTTTTAGCCATGAATTAGTGTGTCCTATCAAATGTATCTGACAAATAAGCGTTCCCCCCTCAATTTCAGCAGAGTGTTTCCGACTTTTCTCCATTTTAGCCAAGGATTAGAATTTTTCTTTACTTCTCAGTCATGTGGATTACCGATTTTTCATCTCTATTGCCGCAAAATTAGCGCTATTTCTCAATTTTACCCGCAAGATATTCCCTAGTTTCAGTTGCGAATTATTTATTAATTTTACCCGCGAGTTAGAGCTCTCAGCCCCCCGAATTAATGGGCCTCCTAATCCGCGAATTATCGTTTTTCTCCATTTTACAGCTGCGAATGAGAGTTTCTCTTGTCAAATTATGCCGCGAAATAACGCATTTCTACAATCATAGCAGCGAATATAAGCTCTTTTCCTCAATTTTGATTGGGGAATAAGCGGTTTGTCTCTGTCTTTATAGCTGTGAGTGAGCGTGTTTCCGTGGCGTAGCGTTTTCTTCAATTTTGGCAGCGCTTTTTTTTACTACTTTTGTCGCGACTTAACACTATTTCTCACCGTAGCTGCCAAATTTTCTGTTTTTTTTCTTAATTTTACTGGTGCGAATTAGTGGATTTTCTAAAAATTGATCCACGATTCAGCGACTTTCTTTATTTCACTTGCTATAAAACGCGCTTTTTGCCGCGAATTGAACCTTATCTCTATTTTCAGCCGCGGATAAGCGTTTAATTCCCATTTTAGGTGGGAAGTAATTAGCAGTTTTCTTAGTTGTAGCCGTGAATTAGGAGGTTCTCTAAATTTTCGCCACGAATTAGTGATTTTTTCATGTTATCTACATGTGAATTAGCGCTTTTACTCAATTACCTCGAAAAACCGCTGGAATGGGCGTTTTTTCAATATTAGTTGATGCTTCTGAGTGATTGATTGCTGTTTGTACTTATAGCTGCGAATTGCGGCTCAAAGAATCATCTGTGCAGCCCATATTTTTTACTAGGCACCATCTTCTTAGGGGTTTTTTTTTTTTGAATTGGCAGTCCTCGATAGTGTGCGACCGTGGCAATCGTACTCGTCTAAATCAACGTAATGATTCGTTTTTAGTGGCGTCAGTATGTCAAATGAAAAATTTGGGAGGAGTTCATGTTTAGGTGAGTTCATCATGGTTTGTGCGGTTTTAAGAAGTAAGTCCGCCAATATTGGTTGTTTCTTGTTCGACCAGTACTTGCTGGTCTGTACTGATAAAGTTAATAATCTAATTTTTTTAACTACTTCGTGACTGGTCAAAGCCAACCTTTTACTGATGAATTTTATTCCTAAGATATTTCTGCGTAAATGTAGAGGAAATTCTCTAGCCTCCGCAAGTAAAGCGTTTGTAGGAGTAGATATAACAGCCCCAAAACAGGACCGGAGAGCCTTGTATTGTAGTGTATTGATGCGGTTCAGGAATGCACTACTTGCGGTAGCATAAAGCCAGCTGCCGTAATCAATGCTCGACCTTATAAGTTGTCTGTATAGCTGGAGAGAAGTCCTAATGTCCGCCCCAAAATTGTTGTGGTTTATGGCTCTCATAATGTTAAGGGCCATTTCGTTACTGTTGAGCAGTTTTTCAATGTGGCTGCGCCATGTAAGTGTTCGGTCAATGTGCATGCCTAACATTTTCATAGTATGAGTCACCACGAGGCTGTATGGCCCCACGGCTAGAGACGGTCCCAAGGTGTTCCGGTGCCTAGTGAATAACGTGATGGTACTTTTTGTCTCATTTATGGTGAATCCTAAATGGAAGCTCCAGGTACCAATACTTTCAAGAGCTTCATTTAGTTTAAGCTTAGATGTTTCCATATTTCTCGCGTCAGCATATACCGTGATGTCATCGGCGAACTGCGTGACATTCACATATATAGGGACATTTCGTGGAAGATCAGCAGTGTAAAATGTAAAGACAGGAGGACTAAGGACGGCACCTTGGGATAAACCTGTAACGACCAATCTAGGTCCATATTCGTGATTTCCCACGCGAACTGTGATAGAACGCTCCATCAGCAAATTAATCATATTCACGATCATTCTGGACGGTACGGATGCACGCTTGAGTTTATCATACAGGACGGAAATGGAGACATGATTATAAGCGTTTGACAAGTCTAAATTGGCCGCTAATAGATAATTGTTGTTAGCAAGAGAGATCTGAACGTCCGTTACGAAGGACGTGAGGCAGTCTAGCGTCGAATGGCCCGTGCGGAAACCATGTTGGTTCTCTGGAATTATATTATTTTGCTCCATCCACCAGGTAAATCTATGTTTGATCATCCTTTCAAAAGTTTTTGCCACGCAAGATGAAAGTGCTATAGGTCTATAAGATAAATAATCTGATGAGGGTTTCTTGGGTTTTAGTATGGGGACTATAATTTGCGCACTCCATTCCGGTATACGAGTGTTTGTCATCCATATTGAATTAAATATGTTCCTTGTTGATTGATAAAACCAAGATAAAACAATATTCGTTTCGTTCGTTTTGATATCGTTTAAATAAAAGTTGTGCCTCATGCGTTAACCAGTTTTTTTGCGTTTTCTTACTTGTTCCAATAAATTCATAATAAGTTAGCATCACAGCAGAAATACAGTCCAACCTCAGGATCCCACAAAATGGTCCTACCAGGCGGATTTAACCGCTTAATTGCTAAGTAGAATCGTATCATCGCACTCGGACTTCGTCTCAAGCCGTATCGTTCACGTTTTTCAACTCGAGCTGCTGCCAAATGCCAAAGGTATCGTTCCCTAATCCTTTACGCCTTCCAATTCCATTCGTCTGATTTCGTAACTTCCTGTCTTTCACTGAATCTTCGAATTAGATCAGAATCCTTCACGTTGGGCTAGCACATTTTTCGATTATCGTTTTTCTCATTGATGGTTAGACTTAACTTATTAGCAATTAAGTTTAGTTGTAGTCTATTATAACACTTTTTTTTCGATTTCCTAGTTATATTTCGTTATCATGCCCCCAAAAAAGTACGATCTTACCCCTCTCGTCAAGAAACGGCTCGTCCTTAATAGCAGATTAAGGGCTTTCGATGCATATCTGTACAAGCTAGATGAAAAAACTGCGTGTGACGGAGAACTTCTCATTCGACAAGAAAAAATAAACGACATTTGGGATGAATTTCAAGAGATACAATCTAAAATCGAGGAATCGATCGATGACAAGGATGAGGAGGCTTCGCATTTAACATTTCGCGAGGAATTTGAATCTCGATTTTATCGTTCTGTCGGCCGTTCTCGTGAATTACAGAAAGGCAACAGCAGTCCAGTTGACTCATCGATGACTCCGGGGCCCGTTCCTCTCTCAAATTATGATGACCTTCGACTACCGCCCTTGTCTCTTCCCAATTTTGATGGTGACATGGATGAGTGGACATCATTTTTTAGTATTTTCACTGACGTAGTGCACGAGAATCCTCGTTACTCAGATTCCTCTAAACTAAAGTATTTGAAAAATTCATTGCGTGGGGAGGCTTATAGTCTAATTGAGTCACTTGAGTTGACATCAGCCAACTACATCGTAGCTCTCAACACTTGCTTAAGGGTCGCTACGACAACCCTGTTCGGTCAGTTTTAAGGCACGTCAGAAGCCTCTTCGATCTTCAAAAATTGGAAAGGGAATCTCTCCCTCAAATCAGAGCGTTGCTAGATTCGTCTCAAAAACACCTTCGAGCCCTAAAGGGGCTACACCAGCCGACTGAGAGTTGGGATGTTTTAATCGTTCACCTCATAACAAGTAAATTCGAGACAAACACTTTGAAGGAATGGGCAAAGGTAGCCCCTTCGCACGAGCTGCCTACGGTAGCCAGGCTTTTCGAGTTCTTGGAGGGCAGATGCCAAATACTTGAAGCCATTGATAACCAACGTCCCAGTCAGAACCCCCCTTCGTCTCGTCAATTTGAAAAACAACTCAAAGTTTCTGCTCCGCAAAGGTCATCTCGTTGCTTGGTTGTCAACAACAAAGGCAGAGAATGCGCGCTCTGCCACGAACCTCATGCCATCTATTCGTGCTCTCAGTTCTTGAAAATGCCTGTTGAAGATAGGTTTAGTTTCGTAAAAAGCAAACAGCTCTGTATCAATTGTTTGGGCACGAAGCACCGCGTTGCTGATTGCAAATCTGCTTCCACTTGCAAAATCTGTCAAAAACAACACAATTCATTGTTGCATCGTTTATCATCGTCGCTTTCGCAAGCCCATCGCCATTCGTCGTCTGAAAACGTTTCGTCGTCTGTCAACACCTCGTCGCAATCCATCGCTCAACCGATTACACCTAGTAATACCATCGCAATGACGTCATGTGCCCCTCAAAATTCAGTCGTTCTGCTGGCTACAGCCAAAATTACAGTGTTTGGTCCGAAAGGCCCATTTCACTGTCGCGCCTTGCTTGATTGTGCAGCACAATCTAGTTTCATGACGTCGTCTCTTTGCAACCGTCTCGGACTGAAGAGAAATCTTGCTTCAATCAGCGTCGAAGGATTTGATGGAACAGCAGTTCCCATTCAGCACAAGATCGAAGCCAAAATCGGTTCTCGAGTATCGACTTTCTCTCGTAAGTTAGAGTTTCTCGTGGTGCCCAAAATCACCAACTACAATCCTCAGGTGAACATCGACGTAAAAACCCTTCATCTACCTCCGCATGTCGTTCTTGCTGACCCGAACCCAGCTGAAATGGGCGAAATTGAAATCTTGTTGGGTGCTGGAATATTTTGGGATTTAATGGGGCATGGGCAGTTAAATCTCAGTGGGAAGACTTTGTCTCTTCGCGAAACAAAACTTGGCTGGATAATCACTGGCGCTGCTTCCACGTCGCTCACTAGTCATTGTTGCGTAATCTCCGACGTGGCCGTTGAGTCCATAGACAAAACAATTAAAAAATTTTGGGAAATTGAAGCACTTGATAACCCCCCTCACTTGACGAAGGAAGAAAGTTTGTGCGAAGAAATCTACGCTTCAACAACATTTCGGGATGCTCATGGTCGTTACGTTGTCAAGATCCCTTTGAAAAATAACGTCAAATTATTAGGCAATAGCCGAGATATCGCTCTTAGACGTTTTGTCAACCTCGAAAGGCGCTTCGCACTGAACCCCGAGTTGAAAGTAAAATATCAAACCTTTCTAGAGGAGTATCGGGGTCTTGGTCATATGGAAAGGGTGGATGCGTCCACAATTGCATCAACGACATGTTATTTTGTACCCCACCACGCGGTGTTCAAAGAAACCTCATCAACCGCAAAACTGAGAGTTGTATTTGATTTCTCCTGCAAATCATCGTCTGGATACTCCTTGAACGATTTGTCAGCAGTCGGCCCCACAATACAACCGTCACTTTCACGGCATCTAATTAGAGCTCGCATCTATCCCGTGCTAATATGTGGAGACATAGAAAAAATGTACCGACAAATTCTTGTGGACCCGACTCAAACACCTTTACAGCTCATTTTATGGAGAGATTCACCCTCTGAACAACTTGAAATTTTCAAGCTTCTTACCGTAAGCTACGGAAATAGTAGTGCTCCGTGGCTTGCCACTCGAACATTGAAACAGATCGCATTAGACCACCATCATAATGTTTCATCCCACATTTTGCAAAATCACTTTTACGTCGATGACCTCATAACCGGTTGTAACAACGCATCAGAAGCGGTTCAACTCCGATCCCAAATTAGCCATCATTTGTCTCTCGGAGGTATGCATATTAGAAAATGGAGCTCGAATTCACACACGTTCATGGAAAACGTGCCACAAAAGGACAGAGAGCTTAACTCGACCATTTCGTTTGATGAAGACTCGTCGGTCCGAACTCTGGGTTTACTTTGGTTTCCTCGAAATGACGTTTTCTCCTTTGCAATTAATCAAACGGATTTAGCACTCGACGGCAAGGAGCAGTACACCAAGCGGTGTTTACTTTCAACAATATCTAAATTTTACGACCCCCTCGGATTGATCGGTCCAGTAATCACTAAGGCTAAAATTCTTATGCAAAGGCTTTGGGTGGAAAATTATGGTTGGGATGACCCCCTCCATGATGGAATTGTCGAAGAGTGGAGCTCGCTGTGCTCGTCTTTGTCATCACTGACTGAATTGAAGATTCCTCGTTGCATCGTTATTCCTGGAGCTACAAAATTCGAATTACACGGGTTTTCCGACGCGTCGACAACAGCCTACGGCGCTTGCATTTTCTTGCGTAGTTCAACCCACTTTGGTGACGTCGCAGTTCACCTAGTGACTTCAAAATTTCGCGTAGCTCCACTGAAGATCCTATCACTGCCTCGTCTTGAGCTGTGTGCGGCTCTTTTACTCGCAGAGCTAATTGAACAAACACTCCCGTCGTTGGAAAACTTGGACATGGACACGGTCACTTACTGGACGGACTCTCAAATTGTACTGTCATGGCTGAACGGGCCACCTTCAAAATGGACAACATTCGTTGCAAATCGTGTTGCTACAATTCAAGACTTATCGCAACCAAAGCAGTGGAAACATGTGAAATCGTCTGACAATCCAGCAGATCTGATTTCTCGAGGCACATTTGCAGATCAGCTCGTCAAGTGTAATTTGTGGTGGAAAGGGCCTCAGTGGCTCACAGACGATCAGCCAAGTCACAATTATGGACACTTCGAATCTCAAGAAATTTCAGAGTTGCCTGAGACCAAGATTGTCAAATCTACCGTTCTAATGACTACTGGCACTTCAAACATTGACACGAAAATTCACATCATCACCTCACTAACTCGCTGTTCGTCTTTTAACAGGATTGTCCGAATCATTGCTTATTGCTTCAGGTTTCGTGAACTCAGTAGAAACAACCAGGATTCAAGACTCAAAGGTCCAATATCATCAATCGAATTTGAAGAATCCAGACTAGCCCTATTCAGATTGTGCCAGCGTCTGATGTTCCCTGATGAGTACCAGAGTCTACTTAAAGGGAAGCCCATCAAATCGTCAAGTCACATCGCTACGTTGAGTCCCTTCCTGGACCACAAAGGGATTATTCGAGTAGGTGGAAGACTTCAAGCATCGCAGTTGATCCCTGAGAGAAAACATCCAATTCTTCTTACTCACGGAGGAAAAAGTGAAGTAAATAAAATCACATTGATCTTGGCTGAACAGATACACAAGGACAACGCGCATCTTGGTCCTCAAGGTTTGCTGGCCACGATTCGGGAGCAATATTGGCCAATCAACGGACGCAACTTATGTCGCCTCATTTACCATCGTTGCATAAAATGTTTTCGAGCAAATCCCAAATCGTCAAGCCAAATAATGGGACAGCTTCCACAAGCCAGAGTGGAACCCTCTCGACCTTTCTATAATTGCGGGGTTGATTACGCTGGTCCCATCTTCATTCGAACATCGTCACGAAGAAACGCCCCATTAGTAAAGGCTTACATATCGTTGTTTGTGTGTTTAGCCACTAAGGCAATTCACTTAGAATTAGTCGAAAATTTGACAACTGAAGCTTTTCTAGCCGCATTGAGAAGATTTATGTCTAGACGTGGTAAACCTTTAATAATGTATTCAGACAATGGTTCTAACTTTGTTGGGGCAAAAAATGAATTAAAAGAATTAAGAGATTTGTGGAAATCCGAAAATCACATTGATGCTATTGTTAATCAATTATCTAGTCAAAATATTGAATGGAAGTTCATTCCACCTAAGTCGCCAAACTTTGGTGGCCTCTGGGAGTCAGGAGTTAGAATTGTAAAACGACACTTGAAAAGACTTATAGGATCTCATAATTTAACATTTTGTGAACTTAACACCGTGCTAGTCCAAATAGAAGGTTGCGTCAACTCTCGTCCACTCACCCCGTTGCCATCCTCTCCCGATGACCTAAATGCATTGACTCCCGCTCACTTCCTCATTGGCAGTAGTATAGTCGAGTTGCCAGAACCAGACTTGAAACAACTTCCTAGCAATCGACTTTCACGTTGGCAATATGTTCAACAAGTTGTACAACATTTTTGGCAACGCTGGTCAACAGAATACCTGCAAGAACTGCAACGACGCACCAAGTGGAAAACTACTTCGAAGAATCTTGAGACTGGAACGCTTGTCTTAGTCAAGAACGATCAGGCGCCACCTCTCGCTTGGAATTTGGGCCTGGTCACAGACACCCACAAAGGACCCGATGGTTACCTTCGTGTCGCCACCGTTCGTACAAAGGCTGGGTACTTCAAGCGGAATGTTCGAGACCTCTGCCCTCTGCCCATCGAAGACAATAATGAAGACAATGCTTCATGGCGGGGAAGACATGATGACGCCTCATTTTGAAACAAAGCGCCATGTGGCGGCGCTCTCCTGCCAACGGCCTCTTCCTTGTTGATTGATAAAACCAAGATAAAACAATATTCGTTTCGTTCGTTTTGATATCGTTTAAATAAAAGTTGTGCCTCATGCGTTAACCAGTTTTTTTGCGTTTTCTTACTTGTTCCAATAAATTCATAATAAGTTAGCATCACAGCAGAAATACAGTCCAACCTCAGGATCCCACATTGATTGAGAAGCTGCCAAATTTATTGCGTCAATTAGATGGTGATAGTTGTCAGTAGGATCACGCGTGAGGACAATTAAGTTAATGTATTGGTCACACAACTCCGTATAGAGCAACCAATCAGCTTTTTTTCAGGTTCCATGCCTTATATTGGATCTTCTGTTGTGGAGGTGGCTGCTGGGCATGGATGACATGGTCAATTTCAATTAGAATTCCCAAATGATCGGAACCGAATGGCTCGTCGATTACGGACCAGTCAGAAATTAACGATAGATCTGGCGAGCAAATAGATAAATCAACAGCGGATGGGTTCCTGTGTGGTACTGAGATTAATGTAGGGGCCCCGGTGTTGAGGACACATAAATTGTTCCCGTGTACGGCCTCCAGCAGACTTCGTCCTTCTAAATCATTGTAGCTACACCCATAACTTGTGTGATGAGCATTCATATCACCAGTGATCAGACAGGGGCTGCCAACCGATAGGATCAAGGAATCCCAGAAACTTCTTGAAAGTTTATGACCTGGAGCGCAATAGACTGAGAGGATGGAAACTTCTTTGTTTCTTATTTTTAAGCTCACACCACAAGACTGAACGGTGGCATTATTGAAGATAGGGTTAATGACTAGTGGTTTGCAAGGGTGTTTCGTGCTCACTAATACCATTGAGCCCCCGTAGCCATCGCTTCGGTCAGCCCTTATTATGGTATACCCACTGACACGAAAAGAGGAAAAAGGTTTAAGCCATGACTCCGTTATTAGTGCAACGTCGATATTTTCGTTACTCAAGTATGTTTCTAATGAGTTTTTATTTTTATTAATAGACCTGATATTTATTTGGAGTATTTTCATTATTGAGATTTAAGTTATGAAGGATGGTGTCGTGGTGGTGCCCAGACGACAGTTGCAATGTTCTTGCTGTGTAAGTAAGATGTAGATTAAGTATGCACATAGCGGAGTGAATATAATTCCTGAGCACATATCTATATTTGCTGTACATACTGAACATTGCGTGTACATTAAGTTCCATTTTATTTAATTTTTTTTTTTTTTTTTTTTATTGAAAATAGAATTTTAATAGGTTTCTGAGGTCATATCGACATCCTGTACTGTAGTTTCGGATTCATCTACTGTGTTTATGTCCGTAGGAGGTGACGAAGCATTGACTATGGTCTCTAGTGAGCTAACAATGGTGTATAACACTTCATCTAAATTGGTTGTTGGATTTTTTTTCAATTTGTGTATTAGCATCAATAAGTAGTCGATGTGTCGGCTATTGGTGCTAGTCTTTTCTGTTTCACTAGACTTGTGTTGCCTTGTGGATCCAGTTTCTGAGGAGAGCTCTTTTTCAGGAGGAACCTGGCACTCCTGATTATTTAGGGACTCTTGTTCTGGAATGTGATCATCGTTGGTGCGGGCCAAGACCTTGGTCCTCATTTTGAACCTATTATTTTTGTAACACTTTTGTTATTTTCTAGCTGTTTATTGAAAGCTATTCCACCGGTGTTTCGGCTACCCTTCGATAAGATAGATTTGTTTGCAGGAGAAGGCTCTGGAAAATCATTCAGTTCTCCGAGAAGATCAAATCTATTACTAACTGCCGCAGCGTAGGTCCTATTCGCGCTCATTTGTTTTGTTTCATTGACGATTTTAAGACGTATGGGGCATTCCCTGCTCGACGATTTGTGATTCCCTTTGCAGTGGACACATGTAGAGCTGGGCGAAGAGCATTCTTGGGTTTCATGTTCAGATCCACAGTTGTCACATCTTATTTTGCTTCGGCACTGATCTTCAGTGTGTCGGAATCTTAAGCATTTGCGACATTGTCGTAGAGGGGGCGTCTAAGGCTCCACAGGGCATCGAACGCCGTAAATTATGACGTAGCCAGGTAAACATTGAGAATCGAAGGTGATTGAGCAAGTACCAAGTTTTTCTACTTTACTTTTACCGTCCTCAATAACTTTTTTAGTAAACCGTCTGACGCTCTTGACCGGTATGGGTGATCGGACAACAGACAGGATTTCTTCGTCATCTAAGTCTCTATCAATTCCTCTTATGACGCCGGTCTTAGAAACGAGATAATTTGGTATGTAAGCCACTAATTTCTTATCCTTCAGGGTGTCCAAAGTTAGGAGGGCATTAGCTGCTTCAGCCGTAGTCGTCTCGATTCTGATCCTGTTCCGACCAGTTATGGCAATGTTCGTTATTTCTCGTTTGTATTTGTAGGACGAGCTGTAGAGCCATTTACCAATAGACATGCGGTGCACTTTGCCTACATCGCCTTCTAGTCCTTCAATGTTCACATAGAATGGACCTTTATCTGTATTTTTAAAGATATTGTTGGAGTTTAGATAACCCGAATATTTGTTGTCAATATTGCACGGCTGAGGTTTTTCTACTGAGTTAATTATTTGAACTTTGCTACTGATGCGATTAAGTTCATCGCCTGGTCTTTTTTTGCCTTTATTATGTGATTCTTGGATTGAACTTGGATCGGGGGGGGGGGGTCTTTCCCCCCATCCACCGACGACATTTATAATTTTGTTATTATACCAGGTCCAGTAAAAGTAATTAAATTGAAAATTAAAGATAAACAATGAGGTAAGTGAGAAGGAGTTGAAATATGCACAAAAAAAAAAAATAAAAAATAAAAAAAAAAAAAAAAAAGAGATAACGGTGAGACGGAGCGCAACAACAGGAAAAGGAGCAAGGGGGGGTTGAAACCCCGAAAACCCTCCTCGTAAATACGCCACTGGCTATGATTAAGAAAAAGCCCTATAATTCACTGCTCAGATTTGTGAAAAAGCGTCAATTAGTGGCTCCAAGATGCAATGACCTAAGGCCAAAATTATAAGAAAGATTTTGGCTACAAAAAAAGTTGCATTTTTTCGGCAATATAGTGATCAATTCGGAAGAAAATTTTCGCGAGGAATCCGAAAAAAATAGTCCAAAAATTCTGGAATCACTTTTTTTGAAGTTATATCTAAAAATGACATTTCGATATAGGGAGAACATGTCCGATACATATTTTTTTCTCAAAACAATGGCCAGATTTGTGCTTCTCCCCGATGAGAACACTTCCATCGATTCGATGTCGAATCGACGTCATTTACGGCGGTTTTCGGAGATGAGTCCTTATCGACGTCGTATCGATGTCATTTACTCGTCGATGTAATAAGGTTATTATTTCACCCTAGATGCAACTTCGAAAAGACGTAGTTGTAATAACGTTTATCGGTCGATATAGAATCTATATCGATGAAATCTCAATGCAAATAGGTTTTCATATCGACAATAATATGACATCGATTTGACGAAGTAGCATTAACTAGTTGCATCGTATATCGAAACGACGTTGAAGCAACCTCGATGTTTTTTTTTTAACATTTCTCACCAGTGCAACTGCGAGAGGTTGAAGTATAGTAGCGTTTTTTTTAGTATAGTATAGTAGCGTTGATAATGTTCGAAACATTGAGGTTGGTTCAACGTCGTTTCGATATTCGATACAACTCGTTTATAGTGCAACTTTCGTCATCTCGATGTTGTATTATTGTCGACATGAAAACCTATATCAACGCACATGTGATATCGATGTGTCCTCGTGAATAAACTTAATATCATCTTATATTTATACATATATTATAGTTCAGAAAAAAAACGCTGCGAATTATCGAACAATGCCTTATTATTTCGACTGTTTATGGGTTTATTATTCATGTATGTAGTCAAATCGGGCTTGAAATTACATGAAAATCGACACCCCACACCCCTATGATCCCAAATCCTTTGAAAATCCCCATTTTGGACCCGCTTTTGACCCATAAAACCCCAGGGAGTTATTTGATCAAACTGATCAGATGTTAATTAGGACCAACTAGATCCCAAATGGAGTCTATGTGCGAAAGAACGAGTTTTTTCGAGCAATCCTAGGGCAAGATATGGCCCGGACGGCGGACGGACATTTTTTTTTTTTTTTTTTTTTTTTTTCAGATTTGGATTCTACGCACTTTGAAACGTAAAACTACAAATTTTGAGGAGGGGTCAAAAACATTTTTTTGCGATACGATTACAAAGACTTATTATTGAGAAATAATAAGTCAAAAATCTTCGCCAGCTAGCGGTTGAAAACAGTGAATTTAACTCGTACACGTGCGTTTGAAGCAACAATATTTCTAATAATAATATAAGGCGTGTTTCAACTTTTCTCACGAGATTCCCCCTTTTAAGAAAATAAAATTTCAGAACTGATGTTTAATTTTCCCCTATAAAACAAGGCTAAATAAAAAACGCTGCGAATCATCGAACAATGCCTTATTACGACTGTTTATGGGTTTATTATTCATGGATGTAGTCAAATCCGGCTTGAAATTACATGAAAATCGACACCCCACCCCCTATGATCCCAAATCCTTTGAAAGTCCCCATTTTGGACCCGCTTTTGGCCCATAAAACTCCAGGGAGTTATTTGATCAAACTGATCAGATGTTACGACCAACTAGACCCCAAATGGAGTCTATGTGCGAAAGAACGAGTTTTTTCGAGCAATCCTAGGGCAAGATATGGCCCGGACGGCGGACGGACATTTTTTTTTATTTCAGATTTGGATTCTACGCACTTTGAAACGCTACAAATTTTGAGGGGGGGTCAGATGTTTTCGGCCAGGAAAAAATGTTTACAACCTACCCTTAATTTTTCTGTGTACGTTTTAACGTTTCTTGAATGTCCGGACCATATCTTGCCCTAGGATCCCGATGAGAACTAAATAAAGTACTTCATACTAAATAAAAAATACTAGATTGATACTAAATAAAAAATAGCACTAAATAAAAAATACTCATCAAAATACAAAAAATACTGCAATTGGGGACACAAATCGGAGTGGCTGACATCTAGTGTTATCAGTGAAAAGCTCCAGGAAGCATATAAGACATGATAAATCATTCAGAATGTCGTGATTGTTTGGCTTAAAAGGGCATTCTGTGCGCGATAATATGGTAAGATGATTTTTTATTTTTTTAATTAATGTAAGTATTACTCACCGAATAAGCGTATGACCGTTCATATTATTTCTTAATCTTGTTAACTACTCCAACAGCCATTTCTTAGCCCTTCCAGAATAAGGGCGATTTACCGAGTATTACTCGTTTCCATACTCTATTATTATCCACTGCACGAAATGATTTATTTCAGATGGGCTGGGATATTGTTAATCTGCTTGTGATTATCCGCTGCATTGGCGATTTCCAGCGACCATTGATTGAGAGATCTGGGGGCCTATTCTCTAACAACAAGCAATATTTTTTTCGCCAGCCATGTGTTTATTTCGTTCATTTGTTTGAAGGAAATCAATGAAATAAACATATGAATTCGAAAAAGCTATTGCTTCGGAGTTAGAGAATAAGCCCCCTTTTGTTCTCAAAGCGAAACATGTTGAGTGTGACGTTGTTGGAGAAGATGACAATTCCCTTGAATTTTTCGCCCAATGCCTTCCAACGTTTATCTGGGAAAGCCAACCTCATTTTCGAATACACAAAATTCATTGTGATAGTGACAAGTGACAGGCGCAATTAAAAAATGCACGTGCACCTAGGCACGTCAGGAAGTTTTTCTTTCAACTTTATTGTACATAGGTACATTACAGTTGTGCGAGCCAGTTTTAGGAACATGGAGCACGTAAGACAAGAAAGTGCATGATGCCAACTTCATGGATTATTTCGCCCTTTTGAAAGAAAAATTTCCAAGGTGTTAGCTCATTTGTAAAGAGCAATTTATCGGATATCGCTCCTTCAAAAAAATAAGCGGATTTTACCATTGCAAAGCCAAAATTTTGCGGACTATTTGGCTCTTAAAGAACCAAATTTCTTTTTTTACTCACTCAAAAGGCCAATTACGAAAAATTGACTCCCTAAAAAGCCAATTTTGCGGGACTGGCTCAAGAAATAATCCAATCTAATTGGTTTGGGCTGTGACAGTCAAAAATGAAATTCTTGGATTTGGGCTGTTTCACAGTTAAAATCTCAAGGATTTGACCCTTACTATAATTTCAACCAAGGTTTAGGCTAATTGGAGGACTAATATAATTTCGCTCCCTAGAAAAAAAAACAATCTTTTGGATTGGCTTTGCCAAAACCCAAATTTCACGAATCATGCTCGTCAGGAATCACTATCTTGCGCGGTTGGCTCCCTAAAAGGAGGCCGTCTTATGGATTTCACACGTTTAAATTCAAATTTGTAGGGATTTTGGCTAATTTTAAAGATCTATTACGCCGATCCGGCTATCTTAAAATACTTGAACGTTTTTAAAAGACTGACCGCGGGACTTGACCGCTCTCTCATGGATACATAAAAAAATCTCAAATTTTGTTTCAAGTGTTACTTCCAAACAGAGTTATTGTTTTTCTGTCCAAGGTTTGCCCCAAGGGTCTGCCAATGGCCAGGACCAGGGGGGTGATTCTGTATCTTGTAAAATTTACGTGTCGTAACTGGAAAGGAGGGGGAGAGGATGTACCACGTTGCCTTGGTTTTTCCACTCAATTGTTTAGAATTTGTTATTTTTTCTTCGAGACCACACATTCTCGCATGAAAATTCCGCAGTTTCATTCACTACGTATCGTAAAAACCATGACAACGAGGTACCTTCCCTCGCCCTTCTTCCATTTTACGACACGTACATTTTGCAAGTTACAGAATCACCCCCCTGGAACCCCCCGGGAAGAGAGGAAGTGGAAGACATTTTCAAATGCACCTGAACTCATCGAATTCCTTGTTGAAGGAGCTGGAGAATTATTTTTTCTTTCTCCTGTACAGGTGTATGTACCCAGAAGAAAATGAACTTTTATGAGGACGTCGTATTATCTGAAGCGATGCTGTAGGGATTGCGCTAAAAACCAGTCAACACTTATCAGGCCTCAACCACAGAATGATTCAAAAGTCGCCGACTTCGAATTTCAGCGAGCAAAGCATATAATTTGTATACCTACGCCCGTGGAAGCAGGAACTGTCCCCTTTTCTAGCGAAGGCTTCTTAGAATAAATACTCTTCTGAAGATAGGGAAACGCGTTTCTGGTTATTGCAAAGACACATTGATTTACTTCTAATTAAGCAAGTTGGAAATGTTCGGAGGAAACCCGCACGAATTTTGACACTTCTTTCCCGATCCTCAATTTTATTTTCCCTGGTTTTGCCATAATTTTTTCAGGGGGTATACAATGGAAAGAAACATTGGGAGTCCGCTCGTTATTTGGACATTGAGAGACACAACACACGAAGTGGGTTTTTGGGGGCTCCCTCTAAGCGCGAATAATTGTGGTCCACTTTCTCGCCCGCCAGCAGTCGTTTAATCTATAAATTAATTACATAAATTGAGAACTGAGCTAAATTACCATGCCAAACTATTGCCTTATCAACTGTTTATATGCCTTTCAGACGACATTTTGAAACGATCGTACCGCTCTCTATAGTTCCTTTGAGTTACCAATACAAAAACACTACTGACTCTACCACGAGAATTTTGAACTACCCACGTTTCGCACGTGGCGTTATCATTCTTATCTAATAATCAAACGGTCTTTCTCTTTTCCTTCATGTTCGTGTCAATTCATGTTGTGAAGTGTGACTGAGAACTTTAAAGATTTGAGTGACGGTTTGGAGTGTGTCGTACTTAATTATGTCGACGCAGCAAGCCTCAGTGTTAGTTCTCAGGCATCAGTACCAGTCACAGACGTTTGAATTACTTTGTTTCAACTGTTGGGCAGAGGAAAATATGCTCCGGATCTTAGGTAAGTACAGGGCAACAAATCTTGTAGAGCGTTATAATTTGGGGACAGGCTACCGATATTGTAATTTATAAAGTGACCCATTTTGCCTTGGTTGTGAGTCGCATGAACGTGAAAGTGAGTGCGAGGACGGCTTTTTAACGTTAGCACTAATAATCTTAATGTCAAGTCAACTAATTGCTGCGCATAGAAGAAAAAGCAAAGGAACTTGATAGATTAATATTTTTAGTTCGTTGTATTCGAGTTTCTCTCGTGCACTAATCCGTTCGTGGTGGCTGTGCCCGCAGTCTCGGTGTTCGACATAGAGGCACAGGAGTTCACCAGAGAAGAAGGAGTTTTAAAGGCGCCACACATTGCTTACAAGGCTGCTCCTCGTCCTTCTGGGCTGGGGGAAATTTACTCTTCTTCTTTTCGATTACGAAAAGAACTTACGATTCTTCGGCAGACGAAACTTCTAAAGAGTCGCAATTGGAAAAGTTGAGAATATAAGGTATATAGGCTATTTTTTCTGTCAGTGTGTGTAAACATAATGACTTATAACGTTTCTCATTTGCACAAAATTCTGCAACGCGGCAATTCATTTCCAACCGTTTTCTCCAGTAACATATGATTTAATTAAGAGTAGGCGGGTGGAAATGAACTGCCCAAATGCAGAATTTTGTGCAAATGGGAAACGATATTACACTTTTGGCCAGCCATGATCAAAATTACAATTGACTTGAATTTATTCCAGCGGCACTCAAAAAGCATCGGAAGAACCATGGAAATACCCCCGCCTTCAGTAGCGAAGAAGTGAAAAACACAGTTGCCAGGTGGCTTGAAGACAGCCAAGGCCGCCTGAACATTAAGGCCAATTTCACCAACAAAATTGATCTTGTTTGAAGTTGATCGTGATTAGTAGCCAATAACGACCCATATGAATTCTGATATAAGGCCCGATTTCACCAACTTCTTAAACCAAGATCAACAACTAATCGCGATTACAATGTAAACGCTTGTATCAGAATTCATATGGGTCGCTATTGGCTACTAATCACGATCAACTTTAAACGAGATCAATTTTGTTTGGTGAAAATAGGCCTAAGTGTTTACATTGTAATCGTGGTTTAAGAAGTTGGTGAAATCGGGCCTAAAAAAGGAAGGAGAAAATTCGGCAGTTGACTGAACGTGATTCTCTATCAGACTAAGGTATACTCTATTGGTACCGTATTGTGTAGCTTTATAATTATGATAACTTTTTACTAACTTAGTTATTTTGGCGTTTCGCAAACGTTAGGCTCCGTAGGAAGTACGAGGAGGATCCACCTTGATTTTTAAAAGTAGTTTTCTGTCATTTTTTTTTTTTTTTTTTTTCAACTAATTTTCACTTTAAGCTTTAGTTATTGTATGAAGTGTCCTATAAAATACAGTTCGTATTTTGTTTAAAGTTTGTATTATAATTTACAGGTCACACTCAGTACCTTTAAGGCCGATCCACACATTCGAATGGTCCTATGAAGCGTGCCTTTGAATGCGGCTGTTCACAATACCCCATGCATCCAACACCAACGCGACTCCCACCATGCTCGTTCTATCGGGACGTTCCATTTCTAAAGTAAGACTGGTGTAGGTTCAGAAGTATGCATATAGGTGCGGACCGCATGGCCTAGGTCCATGCTGTTCATCGGTCCCCATACAAAAAAAGTGACGGTATCGGTGATTATTTAGGCCCATTGAATCATTGATGTGATATCGACGAAGTGATTATATGGTTTACAAATCTATATAAATCCAAACGTGATATTTCATTTTTGTGACCAGCTGAGGAGCATACTTTCAAAAAGGCACATATCCATTTTTTCAAGGTAAAAACCAGTTTTGGGGAAAATGGATATGTGCCTTTTAGAAAGTATGCTCATCAGCTGCCGGTACAAATTTTCCATCGATGACAACGCATCCGTGCGACGTACAATCGATGAGATGGTGCGACGTAATATCGATGAAATTGTGCGACGTACTATCGACGAAGTGGTGTCGACGTCTATTATATGTCGATTTTTCATCGATGAGTTGACGTAATCCCATCGACGTTGATTCGCGGGACATTTTTGACTCGATCGCGGCTCGATTTTTAGTCGTTTGTTGACTCGATGATCGACGTTGATTCGATGTTGATTCGATGGGAGTGTTCTCATCGGGTCATACCAAGAAATAGACTGGTTTTCATTTTCATGCAATTTATCGAAAAAAAGCGACAGACCGACGGCATGCCGAAAACCACTTTTTTCAACTTTTCTGAGGTTGTACATCAAGAATGTGAAGTCAGCTCGGACTCGATTTCTTTTCACGAACACCATACTTCCATTCCCGTAGGGAACATGGACCATGGGGCAAAGTTGCTGCGTCAAAAAGTTGAGAAATAGTGCCCATTCGCGGCTAAAATTAGTGGAAAGGCGCTAATTCACGGGGAAAATTGAGGAGAACCGCTAACTTGGGGCTTATAATGGAAGAAACAACGCTCTTTCACGGCTAAAATTGAGAAGAAACACCAAAATTTGCGGTTTCGATCGATGCAATGCGTCTAGTTTGCAGCAGGGGTAAAATCGCTCGTTTCTGGCTAAAATTGAAAGGAAAAAACTCGTGGCTAAAATGGTGAAAAACGCTTATTCGCGGCTTTTGAGGGTAAAAACACAGGCACAGGCACAATTTTGATGGAGTTGAAGATGCTGTGCTTCGAAGTTCATCATCCTTCGTTTCTCTCCGCGGGCTCTCGGTCCACCTGTCCAGCGGGTGACAGTGAACCGTAAACGGGAATGGGAAATAAGAATTCTGTAATAGGGACTTTTTTTTTTGTTTTTTAGTGGAGCTCGCTTCTCTAAAAAATTATACGACACCGAACAAATGCAACTCGTAAACGCGTAAAAATTTCATGCCACGATGTAATATTGAAACAGAAGAAGA
This sequence comes from Corythucha ciliata, assembly GCA_038030265.1. Lineage (NCBI taxonomy): Eukaryota > Metazoa > Arthropoda > Insecta > Hemiptera > Tingidae > Corythucha > Corythucha ciliata. Next base: position 52,468,872 of record CM075937.1, read on the forward strand.
GGGACGAGATTGTCTGCTTATTATGGGTCGCACCTTTTCGAATAATTTCCGGGATACCCATTCGCTGAATTCAGCGGTATTTATCGCAATTCAAACCCAGCGGCGCCGTTGGATTAAATATAAATGGGAATTTCGAAATTTTCCTTTTGTTTCAAATGACAAATTACTTCCCTATAATCACAGGTGTATAAAAGCGCCTGTCATGGGGTAAGATTGGATCAATAATGTTAACAATCCGATGGAATGAGCATGCGGGGAGGGGGTTATGGTGGAGAGGGGGATGCTCAATCGGTTTTTGAACCACCGTACCGCACGCCCCTCCATTATTGTTGAACATCATGGTCCGGAGAAATTTTCAATTTCTCTCTCAATTGCCCCCACCACCACTCAGTCAACAAGGGCCAACCTCATCATCACTGCCAGAAAGTTTGCTATAATTCCGTTCAGACGATGCGATGGTGTAACTTTGGAATGTCAAACTGTAATCAAGCCCTCTAACCCCTCCCCATCCCCCTCACACAGACAACCATTCCTCACTCAATATTCAAGCGAGCTTTGTTTCACATTTCCGCGTCATCAGCTGAATTTCTACATTGAAACTACGAAATCATTGACGGGAAGATCGAATTCAAAGACAAGAAAAAAAGGTGTCCCTAATTAGGCACGATCTTGACACAGTTTGATCTAAGTTGTTTTGTTTCAAATACCACCCCCCCCCCTCCGCCACCATAGACCGAATTGAATAATGCTGAGCCGAACAATAAACAATTAATCAATTTCCTCCCATCAAACGAGGATTAAAACTAGTTTTAATTTGTCGTTTTAATCTATATAACGAGGACGTCAAACGATTTGCATTGCCTGTCGAATTAAAACCTTGATTACTGTGAATAAGAGAATGACGGGATTAAAGGATCAATCAATTTACTAGCAGTGGAAGGGGGTGGAGAGTCTTAAGAAAAAAGAGAAAGTCCTTCGAGGAGGGTAATTATAATAAAAGGCGGTCTTCTTGATGAATTCTAGAAGGAGCGCGTCGAGTTGATTACGCAACTTTTATCTTAAAGAGACATAAAAGCAAGGTGCAAGAGTGAAAGTTGACGGATTGTTATGTTTACTTTAACCATCGTTAACCTCCCCCACCCCCCCAACTCAACCCATTTATTAAAAACAGACGACTGTGGACTCTTTTTGGAAATAGAAAATACCCCGCTGACCCATCGGACAATTTCCTCCGCTAGCTCTGAAAGGCCAAAAGTCAATTTCCTTTTGTCTACATAGCGTGACAACGCCTGAGGTCCCAGCGCGATACTTTTCTTCTCTGTTTTTTCTAAACAGAGTACCCCTGCCCGTCTTTTTTCGAGGCTATAAATCTTTGAAGAGGCTCACAGGTTAACTTTTTATACTCACGCGAGTATGAAATGTTCCCCAGAGTCTGGAGTACATCACAATTCTTTCACTTCTGTACATTTCATGAGGTCGTTACGAATGAAAAAAAAAAAAAAAATCACATGCAACCAAAGGAGCTTAAAAGGGATTTTATATACAATTCTATTCGCCACTTGTCCACACCTCTTCGTTCCTTTCAAACATTCTCGACGCTATAGAAGGAAATATACCCACCCATGGAAGGGTATCATTTTTTGCCGGTTTTCTGAGCCAATGGCTTTCTTCTGAGCTTTTTTTTATTGTTTTCTTTAAAAGAAGTAGCTGAGTTTTTTTTAAAAAGTTTTCTATACAAAAAATTGCCGAAAAAAGAATTTCAACTCATGTACATCACCGGCGTAAAGAACCCACTTCTTCCTCGCTCCTTTACCGGGTAATTTGAATTTATAATTTCTCAAGACAAGCCTTCGAAATTCACCTTTACCACACAACCCCCCCCCCCCGGCCATTTCCCTTAAAAGCACCACCCCCTTCATCATCAACCCTTTGCACCGCCTTGTTTCTCTCTACCGTTCATTAAGCGCGAATTGAATTCCACACATATCATCTCACCACCGCCCGCGCCACCGCTACCGCAGCCTCCATTCCCCCTTTTTCGAGCATCCTCCATGTGTGTATTATACGCCACCTTTGCGCGCTTTCAGCCGCTCGGAAAAACCGGAAATCCGTATCGAATTGTTACTACTTGTCATCCCCTTCCCCGTCTCTTCTAGATTTGCCCCTCTCGTTTAAGAATTTAAAGCTCTATCTTAAAACACCGTAGTGCCAGTAAAGGGATGGCTTAGCGGTCGAAGAATTAGGGGGGGGGGGATGCAAATGCTCGTTAAAATCCCTTCCCTGCGACCCCTATCCCACTACAGCAGAGTTAAGGATGAAAGTACGATTCGACTCATTATAGACGACAGAGAGGCGGAGGAACGGATTTCGATTTATCAGAAATTGCTTGGAAATTTAAACGATTTAGCCCACTCACTCTCTCTCTCTCATCATCATCTATTCGGGGTCTCTTTGACTTGAATAATTAACCCATCTCAAATTGATTTGAATCGTTTTGAAAGACGAAACTTGTGTTCTGACGTCGTAGAATGGAAGGGAGGGACAGTTCAATTTATAATTAAAGCGTTTCGTTTCCATTTCCGACTCAAACTGACATTGTAGTCCCAAAATAATTGTTTTGTTGTTTTTTCCTTCCCTAAAACTAGTAAATTAGCCCCAGGAACTGACCCTTTTTGGGGTTCAAAACAGACAAAACCACTGGAGAAATTAACCATCAAAGTCTAATCCTCAGAGTGTTGGGGGGGGGGGGTGAATCCTACGACTCACTCACCCTCCCTTCCCACTGAACCCATTGTTGGTGAACGTGATCAACTCCACCTGAGACGGATCTTGCGGCTTCACAACTGCTGGAGGATCGCAGCATAAACGTTTCGCGAGGAAAATAGCGCCACAATGTGGAGGCATCGCTCAAAGGCTCTGGTTGCTCCTTTCGGACTTCTCTCTTCAAAACCACATTTCGTGGGTTAGGCTCGGCTCTTTAGTCCAGTCAATAAGAACAAAAAATATTTTCAGAATGAAATGCACTAAAAAGGAAGGGGTTCACCCTACGTAGAAAGTGGTGTTTGATTTTTTTGCTCGACCGTTGGGTCGGGTACAGTTTAGACCCCACTAATCGAGTTTTGCTTCACTCGGCAGGTACGTAAGCGAAAAACGGTTATATTAGGCCGAAAATGATCAAATTCATCAGATGGTTCTCGACTACCTATGTAGGGATGGAATCGGGTCGGGCCGGGCCGGGCTTCGACTCAAAATCGGCCCGGCCCGAGGCCAGATGTTTGCGCCCGAGTGTGGATGCCCGAGTCTGGAAACTTCGGCCCGGGCCGGGCCAGCCCGAGTTTTTTACGCTTGCATAAATAGAGCATAAATCTGCACTCCAATGCAATGGCTAAAAAGCGCGCATTCCACCAATCACATGTACTTCGAGAGCGAGGAAAAACCACCAAATAGAGAGAGAAGAATTTTTCACAAAAGCACGCCTTTGCCTTGAACAAACGCTCGCTGTGTGGCTGTTGAGCTTTTTCGGTTCACACACTCTGGTGGACATTTCTCCCACAAGTCGACAACCTTTTAGCGCTACAGGGGGGGGGGGGGTTCGACTAGACTCACGGCTCCAAGGGTAGCACAATAAGCTACCTATAGGCTTCCTTGCTAAGGGGAAATTGCCCCCGCCCTCCAGATGAGATTGACCAGACGTAGACTTGAGCTTTTTGGTGAAAAGAGGTAATCTCTCCATGTTTAAAGAGTCTTTATTTCTTAATTTGTGACCGTGGTTTCGGTCGACTATACCATCTTCAGATAAGGTTTAGGGCGTAAAAACCACTCTCGCCACATGACTTTTACTAAAACGAGCCGTGATCACAGGCTACACATGAGCCTGTCGGATTAGCCTGTGATCACTGCTCGTTTTACTGAAAGTCGTGTGAAGAGGGTGGTTCTTACGCCCTAAACTTTGTCTGAAGATGGTCTAGCTCTAGTGGACCGAAACGATGGTCACGAATTAATAAAGACACTTCAAACGTGGAGAGATTAGCCTTTTTCACCAAAAAACTTGAGTCATCCAAACTGCACTATCTCACCTCGCATCAATACAATGAGACGATCAATGAGATTGAAAAACGCTCGTCTCCAGGAAATTCCGCACTCGCGTATGATCTTGCTTTCCTACATAAGTCGTCGAAAAAGCGAGAATTTTCAATAGTGATGAGCAAAAATGGTCTTGGTCTTCTCGCGAGACTCTTGCAGCAAGACCAAGACTCTCTAACGGCTGCAAGACCAAGACTTGAAATGCAAGACCAAGACTTTCTACAAGACCTTACGAACGAGTCTTGCGCAAGACCAAGACTGTGTTGCAAGAGTCTTGCGAGTCTTGCAAAAAGAAGTTCTGCTTTTAAAAACCTAATTTTGTGGGTTTTGCTCTTCCAAGAACACATTTTGCTGATTTGGCTCCTTTAAAACCTAGTTTTGGCGATTTTTGCATAATCAAAAACACATTTTCGTGGCTTTAGCTCTTTATTTGTTCTAGGAAGAAAAAGAAGGAATGAAGGGGGGGGGAGAAGGTTTTCGGTTGGTTCCAAAAAGAACGACATTTTGTGATTTTGGATTTTTCTATCCCCAATTTCACCGGAAATTTTCAGTCTGCCATAACAAAAGTCTCAGAATTGGCACCTTCAAAATCCAATTTCACAGATTCTTGCCATTTTGGACCCCGCAATTTCGCGAATTTACCCGTTATTAAATACCAAATTACGTAGTTTTACCTCTTATTGAAATCAGTTTTTCACAGATTTGGCTCTTCAGAAAAGTTATTTCGCTCTTTTCAAACCCCAAGTCCTGGATTTGGCTCAATTCAAACCCAAATATAAATGCCCCAATTTTTGTACATTTAAACTCTTTCAAAACGTAATTTCGTGAATTTGGCTCCTTCAAAAACTCACAGATGTTTGCCATATAAAAACGAACGTGAGTTTAGCTCTTTCTGAAATCTGTTCCACGGGTTCGGCCATTTATAAAAACTAAATAGTCGAAAAACGAAAAAAAAACAAATTTCGTGATTTTGGCGCTCAACCATATTTTCGCTCTTCCACAACCAAATGTCACCGACTTTGCCCCTTTGATACCAAACTTCACGGATCTTAGCCATTTAAATTTCCAGCCATTCTAATTTCGCGCATTTTCATTATTTAAAAAAAAAAAAAAAAAATTTGTGGCCTTTGTTCTTTCTGGAATCAGTTATACAGATTTCGCTGTTTCGAAAACCAAATGTTGCTCTATCAAAAAAGGAATTCACGGATTTGGCTGGTTCAAATACCAAATTTCGTCATTTCGGCCATCGGCTCTCATAAACGTCAGTTTCGTGGATGTCCGCTCTTTCATAGTCAAATTTTGCGAATTTGGCTCCTAAAAACTCCAGTTTTTGGAAGTTTTGCTATTTCAAAAGCCAAATTCACATCCGCGCGTTAAAACCCAATTTCTTGGATTTGGCATCTTAAAACCAATTTCGGGGATTCACGCTTTATTAAAATCAGCTGTTCCTTACCAGATGGACAGGTTTGGTTCGTTCAAAAAGTAATTCAGCTCATTTGAAACCCAAATTTCGTTATTTTGGCCTTCTCAAACCACACATGGTTGCAGAAGGGTGGGGCAGGTTACATTTTTTTCAGTATACGGCGGGATATGAAGGAAAAATACGAAGAACATCCAAAAATATCGGAGGTGGGGATAAATGAATAAAACTGAAAAAAAGAAATTTTTCATTCATAAGCCCCGAACTAGGTTGTTTTTGAGTTGTTTTTTCGATATGCAATGCAATTGTTTTCTTCAAAAAGAACAACAAAAACAAAAAATGAAAGACATACCACTAGAAGTAAATACGAAAAAAATTAAATCAACAAAGCAAGACCAGCAAGACTCTTGCAGCAAGACCAAGACCTTCGAGTCTTGGTCTTGGTCTTGCTTTGCTCATTACTAATTTTCAAGATAAAAGTTTATGTGGGTTTTACAGTTATTTCAGGGGTGAAACATGAAAAAAGATCGTACGCACGTGCAGAATCTCCTGGAGATTTAAAAGAGGCCTTGATATCCAGGATTGGTGCAGAAATACGGAATAATTTTACGGAGCCTACAATTTTCCGATTTTCGTGGTGATAATTTACATAATGCCAAGTAGGCGACGTGGGCTTGGAGGGGGTCCAGGAAACACATGTACAAGTCTCCCTTAACCGCGTACAGTTGAACAATTAACAGTGAATTTTGCGTCCTGTTCCTCCACAAAAACTGACAGCACAAACGACAGACCAAAGCAGTGGCGATACGAACGATCCATGCGCTTGGGGATTGAGCGCTGGTTGTCGTATGCTCTGAGATAAACCCCTTGATTGTGAGTTTGAAGCTTCAACAGACAAAAAAGCAAGAACGTAGTGGGAGCCCCCCCCCCCGCCAATCATACCCCTACAAAGTAACGACATGCATGCGAAATTTAATGTCCCCTCCCAAAAATGTTTTTTGGATCCGCTACTGGGTAAACTGGAAAATTTCTCGTACCTTAGTTCCTAGGATTATGAAAACTGGGGAAATTCGCGTCTATTAACCCCACGAAACAGGTAATTTCATTTTTACGACGCCTGTTCGACCGAGAGATTACACTTGCCTCTTTAGTCTTCCTAAAATCTGGAAAATTTTCCCTCATTGTATAATCCATGGAACTGGTCTTTTAATTATTTTTTTAAGGCGAAAATGAGCATTTGAGAGCTTGTGTGGCCTACCAAACTGGGCATTTTAACAACGCCCTTCCTATCGCGAAATTCCATCACTCATCTCTTTCATCATTCTATCAAACTCGTTTGACTACTAAAATGGCGGAAAAAAGCGAAGTAACAAATAAAACGAGGCGAGTATAAAATGTGCATTGTTGTAGAATTACCCAAGAAAATTTAATATATTGTCGGCTAAGGCGTGATACCTCGTATGTCCAAAAACCAAACTTTACAGGAGAACAAAAATTCATATGAAAAATCCCTATTTGTACATTAATTTCAAACTTTTGGCAATAGGCCAGTCAATATAAACATCAAACATCGCAAATATGCATGTAATTGTTTTTTCTTTTGCACATTGTTAGGGCCAATGAGAGCAGTTTATACTCAAGTTTGCAACCTTCAAAACCTTGTGCTCAACTCGTGGCACTCGAAAAACCACGAAATTACATCAAATTTTTTAGGTTGTTAAACAAAAATACCAGAAGAAAGCGTTTTTCGAGCATGACCACAGTATACATTGTTGAAGCCAACTAAATTTGCTACAATTTAAGCCCAGTCCGAGCGTCCTACGTTTGTTATTTTCGGAGATACAGCCAATCAAGAAATATGTAATATCGCCAAAAAGCGAGATTTTATTGATAGGGTTATTTTTGAAGACCCGTAGCACTCAAACATAATGGTCCTACAGAATATCCACGCGAGAATAATTCTTAGGCAGTAGCTCAATTCGAATCTGACGCTATTGCCTAAAATTTATTTTCGCGTGGATATTCTATAGGACAGGGTGACTGGTACTTGGTTGAGCAAAATAATAGGGGTGATTAAACATCCAAAATGCAACAAAAATTGTCTTATGACCTAGGGTCCGATTTCATTTCCTAGTCGAGATAATAGATTTTTTCACGTTTTTCAGCACATCACTGGTTTTCGCAACAAAAACAGCTGTAACTTGGGAAGCATGCGTCCTAGGTTATATCCAACGACACCAATGAAAAGAGCACACTTTTTTCTGTGTGAGTTAGGACATTTTGTCCAAAGTTAGCGAAAGATTCTTGGAGTAAACTGGGAAAATATCAGGATATTTTAAAAAATGTCAGTTTTTGACAACTGTTCAAAGCTAGACTACATCAGCCATGGTGCTCCCAGCGCCCGGCAAATTCCTCTAAAACTTTATGAAGTAACTTGGTTTAATATTTCATGCTTATTTTACTCCTGTCCTTCGCAATGTTTTGAGAAAAATCCTTTATTATACCAAAAAATGAGGCAATCAGACCCATTTTGAGTGCCTAAAAGAAGATACGAAAGCTATTTCAAGAAATTGTTTTGAGCTTATTCCACTTTTATTTGTCTTTCCTCATAGATTAGCATAGGAAAAGTGAATGAAGCTGAAAAAAAAAGTTTTGGGAATGACTCTTGATCTTCTTGTAGGCACTCAAATTGGGCCTAATTGCCTCATTTTTTGGTATAACAATGGATTTTTATCAAAAAATTGAAAAAGAAAGGAGTAAAATAAGCATAAGATATTAAACTAAGTTACTTCATACAGTTTGAGAGGAACTTGCCAGGTGCTGGGAGCACCATGGCTAATGTAGTCTAGCTTTGAACAGTTGTCAAAAACTGCCATTTTAAAAAATATCCTGATATTTTCCCAGTTTACTCAAAGAATCTTTCGCTATCATTTGCCAAAATGTCTTCACTCACACAGAAAAAAGGGTGCTCTTTTCAATGGTGTCGGTGGATTTAACCTAGGACGCATGCTTCCCAAGTTACAGCTGTTTTTGTTGCGAAAACCCGTGATGTGCTAAAAAACAACTAATTGATTATCTGAACTAGGAATGGAAATCTGACCTTATGTCATAGGAAATTTTTTGTTGCATTTTGGGTGTACAATCACCCCTCTCATTTTGTTCAACCAAGTACCAATCACCGTGTATTTGAGTGCTACGGGTCTTAAAAAATTACCCTACCAATAAAATCTCGCTTTTGGGCGAGATTAGGTATTTTGTTGATTGACTGTATTTCCTGAACTAACAGACCCAGGATGCTCGGGCATGGCTTAAATTGTAGCAAATTTAGTTGGCTTTAACAATGCATACTGTGGTCATGCTCGAAAAACTCTTTCTTCTGGTATTTTTGTTTAAAAAACCAGAAAAAGTGATGAAATTTCTTAGTTTTTCGAGTGCCATGAGCTAAGCACAAGGTTTTGAGGGTTGCAAACTTGAGTAATAACTGCTCTCATTGGTCCTAACAACACGCAACAAAAAAATCAATTACATGCATGTTTGCGATTTACCCCGATTTTTGAGTCTATATTGACTGGTCTACAATGCTCCCATAAAAAATTATATTGATTATCTTGAAAACAAAATTTATGATAATCAAGTTAGGTATCTAACGAAAAATTTGATACCAAAACCTATTTTTCGCCAAATTGTCACTTACGAGGTATCACGCCTTAGCTGACGATATTCATAATGGTATAGTAAGTGAAGGTAGGACAAAAAAGAGGACAGAAAGAGGACGAGTTGACGTGAGGTAATGACCGACAAACGTGGGAGGGGGGGGGGTTGCAAAATATTTCAAATGTCTATGTCGGAAACTCAATTTTGGCTGTTTTATATTTTTTCTAATTTTTATTTCGGGCCGGGCCGAGTCGGGCCTCAGCTCTCAGCCCGGCCCGGCCCGAGAAATCTGCGGCCCGACCCGAAGCCCGGCCCGAAAGCCCGAGGCCATCCCTATACCTATGCGAAGTCTCACGCTAATCTCGTGAAATCTGACGTCGAACTAATGATCTCTGTGGGGATGAGTTATGTATACAGCAAACAGATAATGTTCGGTACCCCCGGGCCCTAATAGGCCTTCTTCCAACCATACATGATGGGGGGGGGGGTTGCTTACACATACAAATAAGGCACGCTTCGCCACTGATTAGTGTGTTTCAATTGCGTGTCTAATTGACAGCATTTTAACGAGATACTACATTGGCGCGGTCGTCGTTACGCAGTTCATTGTCGGAGGCCGGTGGTCAAACTGGTCGGGCAGTGAGCAGTACGAAATACCTACGATTGTTAAAGAAAAAAGTACTAGATGGAGTTTTCTGTAAGACCAGCTCCATTCGATCCACATGCGGACGGGAATACTGCTACGCGGTGGGAAAATTGGGTGAGCGATTTCGAAATTATTTTGATAGCCGCTGATGTGACGGTTGACATTAGAAAAAGGGCGCTACTTTTAAATTGTGCGGGACAGGAAGTAGTGGAAATTTTTCGAAGTTTATCTGATGTTGGACCATCGTATGATGATGCTAAAAAAGCTTTGTCCTCTTATTTCGTGCCTCAAAGAAATTATTATTTGAGATTTATAAGTTTCGGAGTACTATACAAGAGCCTTCTGAGACCATTCAACATTATTCTGTGAGATTAAGACGTATGGCTGTTACGTGTGATTTCCATGACCCAGACTTGGAAATTAAAATTCAGTTGTTGTTGGGGACTACTTCGGAATATCTGAGAAAAGAAATGTTGAAGAAAGACATGACACTAAAGGAGGTTCTTGCGTTGGGCCAGGCAGATGAGGTAATTAAATCTCAAATCACATCTTTCAACACAAACAAATTATCAGTGTTAGAGGCGTCGGACACTGTAAATAAATTGGACAAGAAGTTCAATTTTAGAAAATGTTTCGCGTGTGATGGTGAGTGGCCGCACAAGCAAGGACAATGCCCCGCAAAAGGAAAATATTGTTCTAAATGCGGAAAAAAAATTTCCTGATTCAAAATTTTGTCAGTTTCCACCTGCCAGACAACTCGTTGATTCGGACCGTAATGGCGAGAGCACTTCGCGAGGAACGTTTAAAAATTCCAAGCAAAAACCTCGAAAATTTCACAATGTCTCTCGTGAAGACCACCATGCCAGGCTTCAGGACCACCCCAATCAGCTTCTCAGCATGTTATTTTATAACATTCCTCCCGAAAAGGCCCCTTAGGAGACTGAAGCGCAAGCGTCCCTCAGACTTGCTTAACTGAAGTTGTCACCAGTTAACCCTTTTGTTTTTGCTTGACGTATCACTGGATAGTGTCATTGCATCACGTTTCGCCTGCTTTTTCTTTTTTTTTTTCTAAAATTGGCTGGCACAACTGTAATGTACCTACGTACAATAAAGTTTAAAAAAAAAAAAGTACAGGGAATTGTACTCTGGCTGAAGGCAGTAGGTAGCTCGGGTGGTTGTCAATTCCACCGGGGGAGGACAATTACACCGATGCTACGATTCCACCGATTATTTCATGATGTCAATTCCACCGGGGCATGTACAGGTAGAAAGAAAACGGCTTGTTTATTCCACCGATGCAATATAAATAATATATATTTTCTACTAAAAATGAGAAGTGTCGTCAAAGGGAGGTACATTAAAAAGTGCAACAAAAATGGAAAAAAGGAAATTCAACGTTTTTCAATTTGGTAATGGAAGGATACTCGATCAACGAATTCGGTACGGGATATGTGGCGAGAAGTATACGAAACAATTTGGGAGGATAAAAATTCGTGACGTTTCTTTGCAGCGGAACTTCGAAAAACATGAGGCTTACTGTCGGTGTTGCGCTGGATGTAAGTTATCCTCTGAATGTCTTGTAGAGCCGAGACAAAAACGTATACATTCGGATGCGATGAAGTAAAATGTTTGGCAAGGTGTGCGTGGAACGACTCACACGCATTTGTCGTTAAATTCAGATCGGCGCTGCAGCGATCCCACACATGTGGAGGATACAGTGCTTCTTCGGTTATGTAACAATCCGTCAAATAATCTGCAAACTTCCTGGCGCTGTCATCAGTAGGTAAATCCGCCATCAAGACGTCGACGAAAAAGTCTTCTACTTCGTCTGGGTTCAAAAATAGCATCCCGAAACAGCGTCCCAACCAACAGCCAATCTCGGTTTTACTCTGGTACTCCTTAATGAGATGCAGTTGCCTAATTTTTTTAATCCACGCCTGAGTAAGGTGAAAACGGCAACCTGTTATGTCGGTATGTGGCCATACAGCTTTACATGCACTGTGGATAGACATCTCAAAATCAATCACTATTCTCGTTGGCACTAAAACAAACCCCATTTCAATGCATTTCGAGATCAAAATTTTGAAGCAGTCGGTATAAGTAGTCATTTTTTTATCTTCCAAAACGCAGTAAACAAGTGGTATGTACTGACCAGAGAAATATCCAAAAATTGTGAACAGTTGGTAGAAGTGTGCTAGGGAGTACTTGAAAGTTCCGTCCATGTAAATAGACCGTGATTGAGTCAGGCCCTCAAGGGATTTACATGAAAAAATTATTACTCCCGAACCCTTGTGAATCACAAATTCTTCATCCCTATTTGTCTTAAACGATTTTCGGGACAATAACTCATAAGTTTCCGATGCGTTCAGTGGCAATGGAGGCAATGTTTTTCTGCGAGCAATATACAAATTTCGCTTAGCACGATTGATGTCATTACATTTCAGTAAACAACTGTTCGGGTCAACTTCAGCCAATACGGTTTTGATGACTTTACTCGGAAGTTCACATAAATCCTCGGTAGCCTTTCTTTTCGCTCCCACACTCAAACTTTGCCGAACTATGTCCTCTTCTGTGTAACACTGATGGCGATGGTCAACACTTTTTGATGTAATCACTTCATTATTTCGACCGAGGGTTTTCAAAAAACACGAACATTTTTTTATCGATGCACCGCCACTTGATTTCCCCCGTTGCCAACTCGTACTGACGGTAAAACTTGTAACTTTCGAACACTACCATTGGTTTGCCCCGTTCACTAGTTAGATTTGTTACGTTCGACATTGTCGCTATCGATTACAACTAAGAACTAAAGGTTCAACTAAGAACTAAAGAGGATCGCCAACGAACAATGGACCGGTGGAATAAACATCGCCTAAGTAAACACGCGCCGGGGGCATCGGTGGAATACGTAGGTCATTAGTCACTTACCTGTGACGCTTCGGTGGAATAGACTGCTGCCCGGTAGCTCGAGGACCGGGTACTTCAAATGAAATGGCCGAAACAGTCCACGACCCTAAGAAAAACAATCGGCGACTCTACTTGGGGTCGGGAACCCCTAATTTAGAGTATTTTGTAATCTACTAATATGAACATAGCTACCGTTTAGCTAGGATGCATAGGAAAGAAGTTATTCACCTACAACCCAAAAAATTGAACGGGTTTTCGCCTACCCCGAAGTTAGCACAGGGGTTAGGACGACGAAAACTCAGATTCCTTTATCTTCTAACCCACCAAAACAATACAAGAGAAAAAAATCAAACACCACTTTCGATGTCTAGCACAATGTACTCATTGACTGGAATACTTTAAACAAACAAACATTCGTGGTTTTGCGTCCACCCAAGAACCAACATTCGGCTGTCTCTTCGTAAAACCAAGAGTTGATAATTAAGAGTTCATTATTTAGGATTGATGATCGGTTTCGTACCGATGATCAAGGGTTCGGGCCTTCGACTCTCCTAAAACTCAATTTGGTGGGTTTCGTTCCTTTAAAAATGGCTCGTTCAGAAAACAGAATTTTTCAGAATTGGCTCATTCAAAAATCCATCTTTTGGGGTTGACTCACACAAATTAAACTAATTTCGCGGGGCGTGATCCCATAGGAAAGACTAAAATTTCGCGCAGTTGACTCGTTCTGCTTCTCAAAAAGCCAATTTCATGGATTTTATTCGAACAAAAACCAATTTCGTCGAACAGGACGGTCGAAAACAATTTCCATTTTCACAAAAATCCTAGGGCTGCCAAAATCCAAGAAACATGATTATTTACCACTGTATGCCATGGGCGGGCTATTGTGAAAGGCTCAGCTGAGTCAGTGGGCCACTTTTTGGCCAGCGAGCCCTCGGTTGGCCACCCCTGCTATTTCATCAACGGCGGCCTACGCCTTGGCGTCTCTATTTGGCCGCATATACAATATTTGGTGCTTAACTCCACTTCCCCTTCTTTGAAGCTCCTTGATGAGACCGTGCAGTTATCAAATTTATAATGATTCACATAGGCAACATTATGGGACAACAAAAAGAGATAATGACTCCGTACTGTCCATTATAGGTACTCCTTAAAAACGGCAAAAACTCATTATTTAGCCCTTACGTTGGTGGTAAGAGTAGGGCTCTTTTCCGCCATTGCGCCTCGACGCTAGCGCTGCGAGCCCAGTGCGCGCTCGCGGAAGCAATTGCCTTGAAGGTAAAAACGGATACTTTTGGTGGTTTTTTCACGCGTTTTTGCTTCTATCTCGGAAGAAAAAAAGAATAATCCAGAACCAAGCAGGCCATTCGAAAGCTGACAAACAGTAGA